>VWZT01006486.1:53352-153255 GCA_013397055.1 Pachycephala philippinensis
TCCTGTCTTTTCCACCAGACTTTGGAAATATGTAGGAAACTGTAGTAGGGCTTTCCAGGGCTGTATCTGCATACATGTACCATTGCTGTAAGAAGTGGGCAGGTGTGATAGCCCCTTGCTACCCGTGTTTCTTGGAAGTGACAGCTGTGGAACAGGATGTGCCAGTGCAGATCTTTGGGAGTGGGTGTTTGTAACAGGTGCACACAGCTTTCAGGTTCAAGGCATGAACATTTCTATGTGACTGTGACTGCAGTTGGTGGAAGGGCTGGGCTCTTTTAAACTCCGTCTTCGCAAATTCATTTGAGAAGTGAGTTAGTACATTGGTGTGGGCCCCCTCTTTTGCTCTAAGCAGGATGGCCAGGCATAAATGTGTGCCAGATATGGACACATACACTGCTCCCAGCCAGGTCTGGTGATGGAGAGGGGAGCAAGCCACGTGTTTCAGGATATGTGACAGGGCATGACCAGGCTAGGGCAGCCTCTTTTTCTTCCTTGCTGCTGCCAGTGAGCTACCATGGCTCACAACGGGGTGGGCAGGAACCAGATAAGCACAAATATGGCACATCATGTGAACTGCACAGCACCTACAGACCCAGCTCAGGAGAACCTTGGGTTGGATGTCCTGTGCTTTAAGGAATGCCTAGCAGGATTTTACTATGAAGGATTGTTTAATGGAGCATCTGCCAGATAAACCACTCTGTACACACACACTCAGAGGGGACACACAGAGTAGGCCAGCCCATGTGGAGGTCCCCTCCTGCACTGGTTTGCCTTCCACCTTCTCCATGGGCGCAAACCCAAGGCTGGCTGGGCCTCCACTGTGCTCCTCATCCTGTAGTTGTGTGATCCTGCACTGCTGATGGAAGGGGAATGGACATGAGAAAAGGAGGAGCACACACTTCCATCTTATATTTTTAGCAAATTATACCTTAGAAAAGCCCTGATGAGGACCATTTTCCCTGGTTGCATCACAGTCACTTAACCCAACACATTAATGGTGTGAATCCACATTCCCTTTGCTGTAACCCTAGCAATACCACCCAGGTGTTTGGATGTTTCCCATACCAACTGCTTTTTTGTTGGGGTGTACATCTAAAAAGCACTTTTATTTCTTAATTTTCTACGCACCTCACCTGTTTCTTAGTTGCATTAACATGATTTATATGTAACATGCTGTTAGTGACACACTGATGGACGCTTGAGGTGATCGTAAGCTTTAGTTCCTCCAGTTGGTGGTGTATTGTCCCTGTTTTCAAAGAGCAAATTGTTGTCTTGTGATTTTGGATGTTTTTCTTACACAGCTGTCAGGCTTCTCTCAAATACATATGTCATGACTGATAAATTTTCATTTTGCGGCAACTTTCATAATTTATTTCTTTGCAAATCTAAAAACTCTGCCCTGTAAAGCTTAAATAACAGAAAGCCGAAACTGCAACAGATATCACAATATTTTACCAAGTCAACTCTGTTAGGGCAATATTTGGGCTACTAGGAAGGCCATGGACATTTCCGTGTAGGTAAAAGGAATATTGTATAATTTGAATATGCTTATTCAAAAGGTTGCTTGTGGCAGTGCTATTCAGTTTTTTTAAGTAATTACCAAAATTGGGCAACATGGCTTTTTTGTGGAATGGGATGTCCATTAAACGGTAACAATCTGTGAGTCGTGCCTGGGGTTTGGTTGTGGTTTTTTCCTTCAGTCATGCATGCACTTGTCCAAATGGTTAATTTTGAGCATGAGTAGTCTCGTCCAGTTTAGTAAGAGCACTCACATGACTGAAGATAAAGAAGTATACAAGTGCTTACAGGATCTAACCATAGCTTTTTACAAGGTAATTCTGGAGTTATTCTGAAAACTGCTTTCCATTTGTGAATTTCAGTGTAGGTGTTGGAAACTGTACTGTGTAGCCCCTTGGGTGAGAGAGGAAAACAAGTGAGCCTTCTAAAATCTGGGAGGCTGAAGACTTAGTCATTTCACATAATACTTTTGCATGCACACACAGACCATTTTTTATGTGTTTGATATTACTGTAGATATCTCCAGACTCCTGACTGAAACAGAATTATAAACCCATCCATTAAAGACGAAATAAATAATATTTTTATGTCAAAGATGTTCTTTGCATGTTGAAGGCATGCTTCTGTGTATGTTGTATATGTTTTGAAATAATTAATTGGGATTGCTTTTAAGCACTTAAGAGTGTTGGGTTTTTAAACACTAGTCAAGGACGTTGAAATGCCCATGTCCAATTTCAGGAGAGAAAGACTAATACTCCTATTTCAGTGGGTTGCAGTTTTCTCCTTGTGGAAATTTTATTTTAAGTTACATATTTCACATCCTGAAGATTAAATGATTGACAAGTTTGAGAACTTGGCACTTCTTAGACGTTTCAGCATCAAGTAACTACCGTATTAAGTGTAGAGATTTTATGCTCTGCTTGCTCAAGTAACTACATGTAACACCTTCCAATTTGAAAAGATTACAAAGAAGTTTTAAAATAATTTCTGAATCCGACCCTTAACTCCAGAAATGTGACCACTTCAAAGAAGGGCAGGAATGCAAGTGTGTTGCAGATTTAGTTACTGAATAACTGAAGAAATTTGCATCTTATCTCTTGCACAAGAAACCCAGGGTATTTTATGGTCATTGCTACTGAATCTGCATAATACTGGATCACCTGGCAAAACAAAGTCTGGCACAGAGTCACAGCCACCACACTGCTGAGTTATACAGCCCTTGTGCTTTTAGTCCAGCTTCATGCTGAGTGCAGAGGAAGGACAGAATGACAAAAGCCGAAATTTGGGGAAATTTCTGCCGGGTTGCAGTTGAAATCAGAGTCAGTTCTTTGATTTGGTTCATGAAGCAGCCTTGCCGGCAGGTGAACAGGGGGTAGCATCTGATGGGGAAGAAAGCACTGTGGGGGATGGTAACTGGCCTGGCATAGGTCATGTCAGAGCAAAATAGCTTTCTCAGATAAAACCTGAACCACACCAGCTTGTGGCATAGTTCTTTGTGGAGGCTCAGTAATTTGCATCATGTGGCTATAGTGTTTTAACCAAGAACGAGACGAAGTAGGGCTGGGCTGTCTCCTGAAATGCCCTGGGACAAGAGGAATTCCCTTTCCTCACTCCTGTTTTTGGGTCACCTTGAACGTGGTTAGGTAAATTACAGCTGAAATCGGTGTGGGAAAACACCACACCTGTGTAGAAAGACCAGTATTTGGAATGTGGTTTCTGAGGAAGCTCAACTCATTTGGGATGGCTGTCAAAGGGTAAGCTTATTGTGGTGAGTGGCTGGGAGGCAAAACACACCCATTGTTTCTGGCCACAAGCAGCACCAGGGTTTCTGTGGCTGTGTGCCCCAAGGATGTGGCAAGTTCCTTCTTGCTGAAGGCAGCGTGTTGGGCTGGCACAGGCAGCCGTGTGCTGCTCTGGCGTGTGCTCTGCCCGTCCTGGGCAAAGGTGGCAGGGGGGAATGTGTCTGAAGGCTGCTCTGCTTCCTGCTCCTTCGCTTCAGCCGTGGTAAGACAGCCTAAAATCCCCCCTGTATTTTGACTGCTGCTGCTGTTAGCATTAGCCCTGTCAGAGGCTGTGTTTTTCTTCAGTGTTACTGGTGAATAATGCTTCTTTTGTATTTACCTTAAAGGTTAATTTCTTTAGCACTTTACGTGGTGTGATAATCTCAAAGATATTTGAAAATAAACCCTGCCAGAACCAATTTATTCAATGTGTGAAGCATTTTAGATGTTTCGTAATGATAAATACTCATTAAAAAATGTTTTATTATCCTTCTGAGGAATTCTGATAAATCATGGTAAAAACTGAGGTAAGAGGATGACATCAGGAGTTTAATGCTATCTAGCCATCAAAAGGTAGCGGAATGTGCAAAAAATAAGGATGAGGGAGAACTATTTATGTAGCTTATATAATATACCATAAATCCCAAGAGCAACACTTTTATCTCAGACATCCAGATGTGTCTGTCTAGTTCCCCAAGGCAGAGTAAGGAAAAACAGTTCCAGAATATGAGAGCTTTATCATGGTAGTCTATTGTGAATTCAGAAGGCAGGAAGATTTATGATGTTATACCTCACACAAATTAATACCTCTTTGTTGACAGTGCATATCTTATTTATAAATGAAATTGCTGTTCCATCCTGCTCAAGCCTGTGCAGTTGGGCTGAGGAACAAGGAAAACCAGAGCAAACAGTGATGGTGAAATCGTGATTTCTTCAAGTTAATGACTGAAGTCTTTAAGGGCACTAGGATTGATAATTTATTTGTATTTATTTATTTCCACAGACAGAAGCAGAGCATTTTGCAGGTCTCTTTAGTTTCTTTTTATGTAAAATGCAACGTATTAGAGCATGGGGTAGGAAAGGAGCTGCTATGCTGTGACAAGGCAATACTCCTTCCAGCATGGCTTCTTTTAAAAAAGGCACTGTTGGCTGTAGTGTGGTGGTGCTGTTCGCTCCATTTTTCAGGTGCAGGATGACTGGCAAATGGAAGGTCAGACCAACTGGTTACCTGATACCTGCTGCGAGGGGAAAGCAAAGAGCAATGCTACAGGCCTTATAGGTCTTGCCATAGTTGACAGCAAGGCAAAAGGCGATTGTGTAAACCTTTTGTGTGAATTTTAGCATATGAAAACGGGCATTTAAGGTAGAATATGCTGCTTTGCTGGAATCTTAGGGATTTGTACAGATACCCATACAATAGAATTCTGTCAATAACTTGTCTGTCAAAATACTGGCTCAGTTTGCCATTCTAAGAATATCTGAGTATTAACAGATCGCTTTTATATTACTTTTCTCTTTTAGAGCCTCTCCCTCCCCCTAGAAGTCCATAAGTTAACCATGTGTTTATATTTTTATTTTATTGTTTTTAAGTTCTAGGTCACTTCTTTTTTAGGGGTACTTTTTGGAAGTTGTTTCCTTTTATGATAAGATACTAGAAGCTGGAATTGCAAAAACAGGAACTCCTTCTGTTTTGCATGGAAAAAAAAGCTGCAGTTCCATTTGCTGCTTCCAGAAAAATAGGCTGACTTTGTTGTTATAATTTGTTGGCACTTTTCTTGAAAAGATAAGCAAGAGGGGAGTACAAGGTATTCAGATACTCAGTGCATAGAGATCACAAACAACAGCAAAGCCACAGTTTTGTTGTTTTAACACATTGCATTGAGTTTTAGTCAGCTACAAGCATTCAGGGAAAAAAAGGTGATATCAGAAAAGCTGTTAATTTCAGGTGTCTCAGTTGGAGTGGGTCATTTTAAAGGTGTGTAAAATCCAAAAACTGCTGACTAATCTCCCTTTGAAACAAAGAGAAACATTCATTGCTCTATCTGGAATTCTGCCTTCAAAAATGGAGACAACTAGAATATCTCCTGACTTCTGAAGATCACAGCTATGGCAATTAAATGTCTGAGGACTCCGTTTAGATGTGCAAATAAGACTGCGTAATCACAACCTTTATTTTTTATTACTCTGTATAGCTTAAAGTCTGATTTCTCTCTGTGACTGAATCCTTTGCTGGTAGCGCTCTCTTGTGGCTGTTACTTTCATTTAAACGACTTAATGGATTTCGAAAATATGTATATTATTTAGAAATTTCTGCCTTAGGACACAACAGTCTGTGTTGGGTAAGTGTTCCTAAATTAAATGTGGTAATATATATTTTAATAATGCAGGAAGGTCAGTCTAGGCAAAAGCATCCCAAGTGTGCTTCCCAGAAGATTTCAAAGGGACAGCTGCATTGAACATTTAGGTTTTTAACCACTTTTTTTGGTGTATTTTTGGTGAAAAGCCATATGCCTGTGGAGAGATGGAGGAGGAGGCTTGCAGGAGAATGGTCTGCCTTGGCAGCCAGAGTCAGGTGGAGGAGAGACAGGGATGGGCACCTTCATTAACAGACTTGATTGCAGATGCTGCTCTTCCTGTGGCACTGCTCTTGGTGATGAGCAAGTTACTACTTCGGCTATTAAAATGAATGAAAAAAAAGATTTGGGAAACTTTCCAAGTGAAACTGATCTGTGTGTTCCTGGTGAAAGCTTGAAAGCGTTTCACCCTGAATCTGTGTTTTCTTATTCTGGGGATGGGAAAGGAGAAGGTGGGGGGTTAACTCTTGACCTATTCTGTTTTTTAATACAAAGTTTTTAGCTGATGTTTTAATTTTCAGTAAGGAGGTAAAGCCCTCTGGAAGCTCAGATTGTGGTGTGCAGGGGTTTCCTTTGAACTGGGGTCATACAGTCTCCTCTTTCAAGAATAGTAACTAATGAACAGTTGTTGATGTTGGATGTAGGCTCCTTTTCCTTTTCTGCTGTAACCCAACAGCAACTGGAGTAATGATTCCAGGTTGTTTACTTAGTCATACAAGAGAGGCAGGTTTACACTTGAGATAAGGCCTTGAATGAGAGGGGTCTTGGCCCTTGACTGAAAAGTCTCTGTTCTTCTGTAGGCTGAACTCTTGTGCATGGCATGGCATTGTCTGATCACCCACCTTTGTTCATCTTTGGATCCTAAATGTCACATAAGCACTGTAATAATCCTAGTTCTTTCAGGGATATTTTTAAAATTTCCACTTGTCTTCTGGGAAAGCTTTCATAGCAATTATGTGACTGTTTATAGCTGTTTTCTATCCAGCAAATGTACTGCCATGCCCAGCAGTCTTTGTAATGAAGGTAAGATGAGCTTGTTTGCTGTTTTGGCTGCAGTCTAGCAGGACAGCTCAGCAGTATCCTATTGCAGATTAAGACTGAAAAGAGGCTTTTTAAAGCAAATTAAAAATCCTATTAGTCAACTGGTTTTTGAGGCTCAGGTTTTCCTTTTCTTTAAAATTAAGGAAATACTTAGTTTTCCTTGTCTCTTACCACTGTACCAATGTAAGTCTCATAGTTTTTTAGACAGCAGATTCAATAGTATCTTCTCTATGCAATTTATTCTTCTGTTATGTAGAGTGAGGTTGGACTTGCTGCTGGAAATTCAGGGAAAAAAGTTCTTTTTTTCCCACTTGAATTTTACTTCTCTGTTTTGCCAAGTAAGTCACCAAGAATAATATTTGTCAAGTTGACTTTGCATCCTCATTCACACAGCAATAATTCCATGGTTTTTAGACTCTTTCTGAAACACTAGAAAAGTGAGCCATTAAATCAAAGTTTGCCTTTCTCTGGACTGAGTACGCACATGCACACACATGCATGGGTGTTAATGTTAATAAGGAAGGCATCATGCTAGGTTTAGCTTATCTTTAATGAAGGCTACTTCCAGAAAACCCTCATTACATTAGCTTTAACATCTGTGAGTTATCTGTACTCTCGCCTTTATATGAAGTGCAGTTGTTTATTAATAGAATATATCAGTCTGGCTGAGAAATTTTTAGCCAGACACCATCTGACTTTCCAGCAGGTTCACACAGTTGAGCTATTGGACTTCTTTGTAATTCGTAATTCTGTCATATGCTGTCTTAACTGGATTTCTTAATAAAATCCAAATATGTATGCTTGCATAAAATAAGACCACTTCTTGCCCTTTAGGCAACTGCATTCCTGAAGTTTGAGGATTTCTGTAAATGCATGGAACTTCCAGCTTTTCCTTTACAACTATAAATGCATCCTGCTTTGACCTGTGAAAAACCATTCATTTTACACATGCAGGATGGGGGTCAGTTGGCTGGTAAAGATGCTGTAGTGCAGTCTGCTCTGTTATAGAACAGCATCAATAAAAATGTACAGTTGTTGTTTAGTGTGATGGGTCAGTGAACCTAAGGAAAACATGATAATGGCACATAGGCCAGTATATAAGAAGAAAGTTTACTTTCATTCTGCTGTGCTGATCCTTAAGGGCACAATATAATTAATCTTTTTCATTTTCACCCAGAGAAACTCTGTGCACCCTGTTACTATATCCTTTATATCCTCAGGTACGATGATGGTCAGCAACCATGGCAAGCTTACATGTGCAAATCTAGCTAGCAGGAGGGGATTAATTGTGTGACTCTGGAACAAAGCTTATTTTTTCAGAAGACTTTTAAAATAAGCTGTCCTTTGAAAGGACTCCCCAGAATTTGTAACATCAGTCTCCCTGGGGGATGGAAGGATGTACCTGCCACTTTTTTCTGTAAGTGATGATTTCCAGTGCCTGCATATTGAGGTGGTTATTTCTAGGGATATAACAGGCTGCCTCTCTTTTAGGGAAAGCTGCTCCGTGAGAAGACTGTCTGGTTGTCTTTCATGGGTAGGAAGAACATCTGTAACTCTCCGCTACCACTGATGGTCCATCAGCTCTTAAGAGATTTTCTTTTAGCTTTGTCATCTCATAGGTGACATAAACTTCTTTACAGTGCAGTGCCCCAGACCAGTCTATTCACTCACCCATGTGTTTGCTTAGAAGATTGGAAAAGGATAGGACAGATAAACAGAAACAGTTTCAGCAGCGTAATGTCAGCGCATTTTCCATGCGCTATGTCGAACATCACTTCAGACGAAAATTAAAACTTCCCCTCCTTCTTCCTCCGTCAGGGACAGTCCTCTGGTTTCATTTTTTGGGCTTTGCTCAGCTTTTCCCCGCCGAGCTCCGCAGCAGCATTCAGCGGCAGAGTCGCGGGTCTGACTAATCTGAAGTGCCCCGGCCTCTTAGCGGGGAGTGCTAACAAGGCTCCTTTGTCAGTCTAATTATATCCCTAAGCTGGCGGCCGCAGATTAGCACAGGACAGCCGGTGGCAGAGGGCTGAGGAGTCCCATGCTCTGCTCCACCGGCATCGCCCGCGTCTGCCGGGGACAGAACCCGGGAGGATGCCACCAGCACCGCCCGGTGCCGCCTGGGCCCCATCGCTTCGCCCTCGGACCGGTCCCGCTCCATGACGGGGGGCTGGTTCCTGAGGGAGGAGGCACCAACCAGCACGGAGCCTGGGTAGGTACCTAGGGCTGTGCCGGGGTGGGAAGGCTCCTGCCAGGCTGGCTGGGAGGTAGGACACTCGTGAGCTCCTCGCCCCTTCGTTCCATTGCTGGGATAAACCAGTGCTCAGGATGCCATTCTCTTGGCTTTTTTGTGTCTTTTGTAACTTGTTGGATGAGGGGGATAAAAAAGCTATGCATTGTTGTCTCAAATGCATCCGATTAAAAGTTCATTATAGGATTGTTGAAGTGGAGTCGGCAGGTGTGGAAGAGGGGAGGTGACTTTGAAAAGAGTATTTTGTTGTTTGCTTTCAAATTTGCTTCCCATTTCTCAGGCAGACCTGGCTTTGGTGTGCTTTGCCTTGCTGAGCAAAATCACTCATCTCCCAGTTGGGCCATGCTCTGGGTGGTTTGCAGTTGCTACTTTCTAAGAGGTCTGCAACCAGGTTTGTTGGACTGGTCTCTTCATCCCAGTATGGGATGGAGACAAATGGAGTGGTGGAGTCACTCTTAGTAAAACTCAAAGTGTCAAGGCCTGAGAGTTTTTAAGTCTTGAGCTTTTAGTGGTGTGAAGAGAAAATTCAGTCGAAAAAGTTTGTCGGGCTGTGAGCTGTTTGTCAACATGTGCAGAGTTTACACCAGGGTGGAAGGGGATTTTTACGTAACAGTGCAAGAGGAAATGAGTATGTTGATAAATGTGAGACCAAAATTGTTTGTTCTTCATGATAAATCTAAAGACAGGGTTGTGGGATTCCTCCTTGGGAAGGAGAGGAATATGAAGTACTGAGCAAAGGTGGGGGAAAAAAACCCTAATCTTTTAAATACACTTGTCTTACACAGTTGGGGGCTGGGGGAGGGAGTGTTAAATGATTAATTTAGGGTTTTTTTTTTTTGTCACTGCCAGGCAGTCATTGCTTCCCGCTTTTCAAGAACATATGCTGTGAAGGTGGAGCAGCGTGGGCTCAGGATGTGTTTCTGTCTGTATCTTCTTAATGGTGACCAGACAGGCCAGCCAGCCTGAGAAATCCTTAATCTAGTGAGGCTAATGGACCTTCTCACACTACAGGGCTCCTCAGGTAGGATCTGCCCACTGTATTTGTGGGGTAGGATCCCAGAAGAGTTAGGAACAAGGTCTGCAGGTTACTGTTGGTTTATAATAATGCATAATAATACGTAACAGAGCACTGGCACATAAAACCCATCACACATTTCTGCTGACTTCACTGAACTTTGAATAAAGCTATAAAATACTAAACTTTGATTAGTCACTTGGAGCTCCTATGTGGTATTCGGTGTGTCAGTGATTTTTTTCTATATGAAGATACCTTTTCTATTCCTGGAGGTTGTTGAGACTTCCCTGTGTGGAGCTCTGTACCACCCTGGAAGGAGTGTTGAAACCAAATTTTGTTTCCCATCTGACGAAGACTAAATGTAGCACATATAATGCAAACAGCTGAGTACTCACTCTCAGACAGAGCCCTATTCACTGCTCCAAGTTCAATAATAGTGATGTAGGCACAATTTGCATGTGAATGTAGTCATTGTATCTGTGTGATCTGTTGTGAGATTGTCCACAGATAGATACCTTGGTTTATGCAGGAAGAATGCGTGGGTGAATTCCATTATTAAACTACTTGATCATTTCAGAGGGATGCTGATAGTTCCTGCAGCTTTTTTAACAAACAAACTTCGGCAGCAAAAACTTTGGCATATTGATGAATATTAACTAGAGCGTTTTTTCCTGTATTTTGTCATCCATTGTAACTGATCTGGGCTTGGAAAAGTTAGATAGTTTCTGACTTGATTTCTGTGTATTCAAGCACATGTTTTAACCTGTGGGCATTTATTACTTTATTTTTGCCAGATCTACTCTCTTGTAAAACTTACTCTTGGTGATAATTAGGATGACTAAAGATTGAGATCTGAAGGGGTGGTGTGAGCTGGGCTGGAAGAAAAATGATCTATTGAAGATTTTAGTTATTGCTGTGAAGTGATACTGTTTTCAATTTTGCTTGGAAAATAGCTTTTATTTTGCTGTGAAGTGACTGAACCCAGCTTTCAAGTCTAATGATGCTTAATTGGGTGCATGTCTTGGCACATTCCGTTTCTGTAAAATAAGCTTAAAAACGTAATTCCCCAAGCAAAATCAGTGCTGCTCCAGGAATCCCAGAAATGAGAGTTGTCTGGTCATTTTTAAACTTCTAGCTCTAAGTGATTGTTAGTGTTTTAGGGCTGCCATGTATCTGCTCAGAATAAGGGTTTGTACTTTTTCCCAGTGTATCCAAATCACGGGAAACAGCTCTGTATCTTGCAGAATGAGATGTCAGGAGATGAAGCAGGGCATAGAACCAGCCTCAGCAGAGGATCCCGCTTCTTGCACTTGCCTCACTACAGCCCCCATCTTCCCCCTAGGGATGGAGGGCGGTGGCTGGCATTTCTCAGGGTCAGGCTCCCACCCACAGGTGGGAGGTGGAGCTCTCAGAGACAGCATTATAGCTGCCCATGCAGATTCTTCTACTTCCATTAAGAGTCTCTACACAAAATATTGGAAATATTTGGCCTGAATTAGTACAGGCATAGGAGGAGAGTAGCTCATGCTCCAAGAAGTTGAGGAAAATATCTTCCCTTTGCCAATGGAGAAATGGTAGATGGATGCATAAGTGTTTCAAATTGTCCTGCTGCTTGTTATGATGCTGTTATGGCTGCAGTCATCAGCTGGAGATTAAGAACGGGATATAAGTTGGAACTGGCAATTAACTTCACCTGAAACTTGAGCTGCCCCGGGAGGTAAGGAGGGAGAGGTTACCTTGGATGATTGTGCAACTGTAACCACCTTATGCCTTGGGCTTCCAACACGTTAAGGCAGCTGAGATTTCCTGCCCAAATTACGAGCTCTGTAGTGTGCCAAAACTCTAATGTCTGTTTTAATCTGAAAACAGTTTTTATGACAATAAAAATCCTTTTTACAAACCGTGCCATATATCACAGAGTGATATACAGTTGCATAGCTACCTCAACTCAGTGGAAGAAGTATAAATTTTTACATGCCCTTGTATGTGTAATCCAGAAGGGTCTCCTCAGAAGAGGCAGTTTTCTTTTTATCTCTTTTCTTTTTTTTTTTTTTTCCTTTTTTCTTCTTCTTTTTTTTGTGGAGCAGTTTTTTCTTTCAAATCTCTATAGTCCTTCTGAGACCAAGATGCCTCAAGGGAAAATTTCTACGTGAAAAGCTTATTCAGTTCTTTATTAATGGGAAAGTTCTGTAATTTTTTACAGTATTACACTCATCTTTTGTCTCAGTTATGGCTTAGCTGGAGTAAATGGGTCCTGGATGCTGTGTGATGTGACCAGTACTTATTTGGATGATTACTTGAGAATTCCAAGTGTTGTGAGAATAGGCTGAGAAGCAATACTTGAGTACTTAACAAGTGCAAGCTCTTAAATATATGAGCAAAAAAACTTTGTGAGTCTGTTGAGTTGGTTCTGCTTCTTACTCCAATGGGGTTTTTTGGATGAAAAGAACTATGGTGTTTGTAATGGCAATCGGCATTATTGTTCTAAATATTTACTTAATTAAATATTTCATTAAATGTCCCTGCAGTGCATCTGATTTAACCATTCCTTTTGTGAACAAGCCAGATGTAAATCCAGGTAGGATTTATCTTCATCTGAAACAGTTACATTCAGGCATTTTTTGTATTCAGGGAGGGACCCTGAAAGAAAGGAGGAGATGGTATGTGTTGATTTTATAAAGCTCACTACAGCTCTGCAAAGGTAAAAGGTATGGCCTTAAAGAACTTGCCATGATGATATTTACCAGTAGTTTTTTGGGTTTATTGCTCACCATGAAAAGACATTTTACACGTATGAAGTTTGATCTCTCTAATATAAAGTGAGGCTGTTATATTTCTACAGTTAAATTTTCAAGTCCTGATGTTTCTGCGTCACCTGGGAAGGCCTCATTTTCTGGCTTTTGGAAGGGGTTTATGTAGTCACTGTGTCTACTACCCTTACCTGAAGGGACATTTAAGGCTCTCCTGGATGGACAGTCTGAATGCTGACAGAGAGTGTACTTTAGAAAAAGCATTTAAGTTGCTGCTGTCTAGCCACAGGACAGTAGGAACTTGGAGCATCTAAGACTGAATCTCAGAGAAAGGCAGTAGGACAGGAAGTGGCTGAGGCTGTGATGCTCTAGAAGGCAGAAGAGAGGTGAATTCATAAGTGGATTGTGGGACTGCAAGGTTTTAGCAATGCTTCGGTATATTGGGAAGACCAAAAAAGCAGTGGCTGGAGTGCAAAACCATCAACCTGGTCAGAGAAATTGTGGGCATGTTTTGGAACTAGAAAAGCCTAAAAAGTCACTTTGTATATATGTATATATCTATACATTTATCCATAATATATGTATATATCTATACATGTATCTATATTGAGAGATACATGCATGTGTGTATGTATGTATAACTTCTTTGAATCATATCTGTTGGATATGAGTAACAGTGAAGGTTTACTTCAAAATATATTCTGGAAGTTTTTTTTAATTTGGGCAATCTAATATACAATTTTTGCATGGAAATTTCAGGGGGGCTTTCTGTGTTTTTCTTCCATCTCATATTCTTTCACATATACATACCACTGTCCTTCCTTTATTTTTAAATTAATGAAGAAGAAAGAAAGAGGGAGACTACCTGTGTTCAGAAAAAGTATTCCACCTCAAGTTTTGGATGCTTTGTCCTCACTTGGTTTGCTGTTACATCCGAAGGTATAGATGTACCTCTATGTCAGGAGACAGGACAACACTGAAAATGGCAAGGGGAAAGGAGCAGGGAATTGTATTGGACCTAATCAAAAGCTTTTTTATGGCATTGATAACAACGGTTTTAGCCTAAATTAGGATTACTCTTGCATATATTTAATTACTGAGAATGACACAAGAAAGCGTTCACATTCCTTATATAGTTTTGCTGCAGGACTATAGCTTTTTGCCAGATTTTAGGTACTCCATTCCCATCTTTCCCTGGCAGATAGATCTGCCAGTGGTGACTAACGTAGCATGAAGTAATTTGAATTCCATGAATATAGTTGTCTGAGAGAGATAATACCGAATATCTTTGTCTGTATAGGATGATGACTCCTTTGGTGTTCTATAGAGAGGAATGTTGTTTGTCTGCTTAAAGGGAGGGTAAGAAGAAAGACCAAATTAAGTACTCATTCAAAAAAATTTTTTTTTCTTCTTTTTAGAAAAATCATTCAGTTCTAATCATGAGCTCCCACAGTTGGGTGAGTTCTTCAAATCTGGGGTGGTAAATACATATAACAGCTTCTGGACTGAAAAACAGTTACATTGTCAATTCCTTTTTATTTGAGGCCCCTGTGGGTAACTGCAGCCTCATGGTGGTTTTCAGCCTCCTTTTTTTTCCTGCCAAGGATTCAGAAGACTAGCAAAATCCAAAAAATGTTTTTAATACATTGAATAAATGATTTAGCAGTTTCTTTACAGTGGCTTTTTGCACACCCAGTTAATTACATTATATGTTGGTCTTCTAGTGTATTTTAGTTTACTGAACACAAGATTGGTGAACTGCAAAAAAACCCATGGAATGGCAAGACTTTTGTTCCCCCAGCAAATACAGATTTACTAAAAAAACTTGTTAATGAAGTACTGGTATGTCTAGCCTACTGTTATTGTAAAGGATGGGAGGGGAGAAAGCTGAGAACTATGAAGCTGTTCGGGATTTATAAGCGGACAAACAAGGGCACCTGTGCTGTCACTACAAATTCTTGACATTTTCTCTACGTGGAGTAAAACAATGTGTGAGTGGCTTGCTGAGGACATTCCAAAAACTGAACCCCTCCTAGCTGATTTGCATGGCTGTAATGGGGCTGCAGTGCTTGTAACTGGTCGTCTGTTTCTGTAGGACAAACAAGTGCAGCATAGTTTGGTTTATTTGGCATTGAAACAATCTGAGGGCACCTTGTGAGCTGTACTTCGCAGTACGTGCAGTGCCCGAGCGTGCTGCTTGTTTGAGAATGCCAGTGAATTGTGCATTTGACCTTTAAGCTTGTGCAGGTTTCCATTTTATCTCAGGGCTGCAGCCTTTCTGCATGCCCTTAGCCTTGCATCCTTGGCATGTCTTGTAACCAATTACACTGGGATTAGGCCAAATTTCCGGTTATAGACAAGGTTTAAAATGACTGCCGGTAGTTTGGACCTCCTGCTGCAACTCTGGAAAAGTGAACTCAGACTATTTTAAAAACAAAGTTTTTAACAACACAAAGGATTTGGTGCGCTGCTGAAAAGCTTTGAGTTGCATTGTGGTGAGTGAAGGGAGGAGAGTTTTATTTTGATAGCTGCTGTTTAGCATCACTACATTGACTGGTTCCCAAATTCTCATGTTTGTACCTTAAACGTGGTCTGCAGCTTTCTGTAGAAACTAAAGTGACTGGAAAGGGAATATATTTTTTTAAAGAATCTTTAATATAAATGATCACTACAACAGTTTTCACTCAGAGAATTAGGGCTGACAATGTGCAACAGTAAGAGTTAAAAAGAACAGATACTTCTGCTTTGGGGTTTTTTTTCTGTCTTTATAGATTCAGGTCAGTTCTGACTGAAGCCACTGACTTATGCATCCTGTTACTTTTGAAAAACTGGGATTTCATGTCTAAACCCAGGTTTTATTAGGGTGAGACTCCACCTTGAGTACTGCATCCAGCTCTGGCATCCCTAGCACAGGAAGGACATCGACCTGTTGGAGTGAGTCCAAAGGAGGGCCACCAAGATGATTAGAGGGTTAGAGCACCTGTCCTATGTGAAAATGCTATGAGAACTGGGACTGTTCAGCTTGGAGAACAGAAGGCTTTGGGTTGACCTCATTGCAGTCTTCCAGGACCTAAAGGGAGCCTACAGGAGGCTGGAGAGAGACTATTTTCAATGGCATGTAGTGACAGGACAAGGGGGAATGGCTTCAAATTGAAAGAGAGTAGGTCTAGATTAGATGTTAGGAAAAAATTCTTTGCTCTGAGGGTGGGGAGGCACTGGAACACATTGCCCAAAGAGGTTGTGGATGTCCCATACCCTAAAAGCATTCAAGCCAGGTTGGATGGCGCTCTGAGCAACCTGGTCTAGTGGAAGGTGTCCCTTCCTTCGTCAGAAGGATTGGAACGAGATGGTCTTTAAGGTCTCTTCCTATCCAAACCATTCTTTGATTGATTCCGTGATTTATTTCCTGTCACAGTGGATACGCGTGAACAGTGCAGGGACACACTGCATCTGCAAGGACTGGCCTCTAATGCCCACCTCTGGTTAGATGGGGAGCCGTGGCTGTCAATGGTTACTGTTGATGTGGAGCACAATCCTGCAGTCCCAGGCCTGCAGCCTCCAGGAGAAAAAACACTACCGTGTGGCGTTCCGTGGTCGCAGGAGTGTGCCGCTCTGCCTGAGGAAGGCTCAGTTGGGACGAGGAATAATCCTGGCAATAGGAGGTGGCAGTCCGGGAGTGACGCTGGCGGCCGGAGCCGCGGCCTCCCTGCGCACAGCGCACGGCAGCCGGCAGGGGGCGGGGCAGGGAAAAATAAGGACAAGAAAGAAGGGAAGAGAGCTGTTGGAAAGGGATAAACAGCCGGTTTGGCTTCGGAGGAATGGCACATCCAGCCTCTGTCCCGTGTGGCTGCCGCTGCCTGCAGGGAAAGGTGTGCAGCCTCAGGCCTGAGGTGTGAGCCAGCAGTCAGGCCTTCGCTCGTTCAGCAGGGGCTGGGATGAAACATTAACTGATAAATTAGATATTAGGAAGAAATTCTTTACCGCGAGGGTGTGGAGGCACTGGAACAGGTTGCCCAGAGAACTTGTGGATACCGCAGCATGTTCAAAGCCAGCCTGGATGAGGCTGTGAGCAACCTAATCTAGTGGAAGGATTTTAACTGAGTGGCGTTTTAACTGAGTGATTTTCCAACCCAAACTATTTTATGGTTCTGTGAAATAAGTTCTAGCAATTGCTTTTCACCTGGATGCAGGCCCCTGGAACTGCCTGTCACCTTTTGGCCTTGATTACTCCAAATGCAAAAGCCTGTATGGCAGGGTTACAACAAAGATGCTGTTTGGTAGATAAGAGTGAGACAATTTCTGTTGGAGAAGGTGGTGCTGGGGAAATACATGCTTCTGTTGTATCTGCTGGCCTTTTATCTTTTTTCCTTTGTAACCTATCTTCTATGCTTATCAACATTTTCCTTCCAGCAGCTTCTGTAAAAGCACTGGTAGAAAGACACTTTCAGTGAAATGCTTTAAATAATGCTTCCATTAATGCTGGAGGTTTTCTGGGTTGTAGGTTCAGATGATCTCATTCTGTCACTCAGAAGTAATACAGAGGTATTACATTAGAATATAAATGCTCAGCTTCCAGCTTCTTTAGTTGCCTGCAAAATATTCCTGTTTTGAATCTTTTAAAAATCTTTTCTTTCTATTCCTTCTATCTGTTTGCTGAGTCTTGTAATCAATATTTATGTTGCAGTCTACTTTTTAGAAAAAAATTGTTTCTTGAAGTGCAGGACAGATTCTCACCATTTAATTATAATTACTATCAGAAAGTATTGTTTAATTATAATTACTATTAGAAAGTATTGTTGCACAGTGAGTTCATTTTTAGTCATGTTGTGAACTTCCCAACAAAAGCAGGTCTCTATGTGAGTCTACCTTCTAGGTATCCCACCAGTATTTTTAGGCTGTTCAGACTATTATGTCAAAAAAAGAGAACCTCTCAAAAATACTGTGTGTCCACAAATACAGAAAATTGAACAGAACTTGTAAATTCTTGTCCACTTGACTTGCCTTATGCCACAACTCAGTTCAGTCTGTTCCTCCCCTTGCTTGGCTGCTCAGGAAGATGAAAGTGGTGGTGGATATTGTAGCACAGAAAATGCCATCTGAAAATGATATTCATGTAGCGAGGAACTATCTTATGAAGATCTTGAGAAGTTCCATGAGGTACAGTACTGACTTTACATGTGCATCCCTTCTGTTTCTTCCCAGTGATTGGATTCCTCCTACCATTTGTCAAGCCCAAACTGTCGCACAAGCCCTCTTCCCAGCCTTCTTTTCCTTACGCTCCAAACGCTGCTTGTATTGTGCTAGTTTCCTAGTCTTGTGTTTCCTTAGTAGTACATAATAGAAAAGTAATTGTCTCATAAAAGANCTATGAGAACTGGGACTGTTCAGCTTGGAGAACAGAAGGCTTTGGGTTGACCTCATTGCAGTCTTCCAGGACCTAAAGGGAGCCTACAGGAGGCTGGAGAGAGACTATTTTCAATGGCATGTAGTGACAGGACAAGGGGGAATGGCTTCAAATTGAAAGAGAGAAGGTCTAGATTAGATGTTAGGAAAAAATTCTTTGCTCTGAGGGTGGGGAGGGACTGGAACACATTGCCACAAGAGGTTGTGGATGGGCCATACCCTAAAAGTATTCAAGCCAGGTTGGATGGCGCTCTGAGCAACCTGGTCTAGTGGAAGGTGTCCCTTCCTTCGTCAGAAGGATTGGAACGAGATGGTCTTTAAGGTCTCTTCCTATCCAAACCATTCTTTGATTGATTCCGTGATTTATTTCCTGTCACAGTGGATACGCGTGAACAGTGCAGGGACACACTGCATCTGCAAGGACTGGCCTCTAATGCCCACCTCTGGTTAGATGGGGAGCCGTGGCTGTCAATGGTTACTGTTGATGTGGAGCACAATCCTGCAGTCCCAGGCCTGCAGCCTCCAGGAGAAAAAACACTACCGTGTGGCGTTCCGTGGTCGCAGGAGTGTGCCGCTCTGCCTGAGGAAGGCTCAGTTGGGACGAGGAATAATCCTGGCAATAGGAGGTGGCAGTCCGGGAGTGACGCTGGCGGCCGGAGCCGCGGCCTCCCTGCGCACAGCGCACGGCAGCCGGCAGGGGGCGGGGCAGGGAAAAATAAGGACAAGAAAGAAGGGAAGAGAGCTGTTGGAAAGGGATAAACAGCCGGTTTGGCTTCGGAGGAATGGCACATCCAGCCTCTGTCCCGTGTGGCTGCCGCTGCCTGCAGGGAAAGGTGTGCAGCCTCAGGCCTGAGGTGTGAGCCAGCAGTCAGGCCTTCGCTCGTTCAGCAGGGGCTGGGATGAAACATTAACTGATAAATTAGATATTAGGAAGAAATTCTTTACCGCGAGGGTGTGGAGGCACTGGAACAGGTTGCCCAGAGAACTTGTGGATACCCCAGCATGTTCAAAGCCAGCCTGGATGAGGCTGTGAGCAACCTAATCTAGTGGAAGGATTTTAACTGAGTGGCGTTTTAACTGAGTGATTTTCCAACCCAAACTATTTTATGGTTCTGTGAAATAAGTTCTAGCAATTGCTTTTCACCTGGATGCAGGCCCCTGGAACTGCCTGTCACCTTTTGGCCTTGATTACTCCAAATGCAAAAGCCTGTATGGCAGGGTTACAACAAAGATGCTGTTTGGTAGATAAGAGTGAGACAATTTCTGTTGGAGAAGGTGGTGCTGGGGAAATACATGCTTCTGTTGTATCTGCTGGCCTTT
Organism: Pachycephala philippinensis; assembly: GCA_013397055.1. Taxonomy (NCBI): domain Eukaryota; kingdom Metazoa; phylum Chordata; class Aves; order Passeriformes; genus Pachycephala; species Pachycephala philippinensis. Next base: position 72,783 of record VWZT01006486.1, read on the forward strand.
TATCTTTTTTCCTTTGTAACCTATCTTCTATGCTTATCAACATTTTCCTTCCAGCAGCTTCTGTAAAAGCACTGGTAGAAAGACACTTTCAGTGAAATGCTTTAAATAATGCTTCCATTAATGCTGGAGGTTTTCTGGGTTGTAGGTTCAGATGATCTCATTCTGTCACTCAGAAGTAATACAGAGGTATTACATTAGAATATAAATGCTCAGCTTCCAGCTTCTTTAGTTGCCTGCAAAATATTCCTGTTTTGAATCTTTTAAAAATCTTTTCTTTCTATTCCTTCTATCTGTTTGCTGAGTCTTGTAATCAATATTTATGTTGCAGTCTACTTTTTAGAAAAAAATTGTTTCTTGAAGTGCAGGACAGATTCTCACCATTTAATTATAATTACTATCAGAAAGTATTGTTTAATTATAATTACTATTAGAAAGTATTGTTGCACAGTGAGTTCATTTTTAGTCATGTTGTGAACTTCCCAACAAAAGCAGGTCTCTATGTGAGTCTACCTTCTAGGTATCCCACCAGTATTTTTAGGCTGTTCAGACTATTATGTCAAAAAAAGAGAACCTCTCAAAAATACTGTGTGTCCACAAATACAGAAAATTGAACAGAACTTGTAAATTCTTGTCCACTTGACTTGCCTTATGCCACAACTCAGTTCAGTCTGTTCCTCCCCTTGCTTGGCTGCTCAGGAAGATGAAAGTGGTGGTGGATATTGTAGCACAGAAAATGCCATCTGAAAATGATATTCATGTAGCGAGGAACTATCTTATGAAGATCTTGAGAAGTTCCATGAGGTACAGTACTGACTTTACATGTGCATCCCTTCTGTTTCTTCCCAGTGATTGGATTCCTCCTACCATTTGTCAAGCCCAAACTGTCGCACAAGCCCTCTTCCCAACCTTCTTTTCCTTACGCTCCAAACGCTGCTTGTATTGTGCTAGTTTCCTAGTCTTGTGTTTCCTTAGTAGTACATAATAGAAAAGTAATTGTCTCATAAAAGATAAACCTTTTTAGCTGAATTGATGCCTAGGAGGTCTATTGAATTTGCCTTAACAGGTATTTGTGGTTTGCTGAGTTGGTGTCAGTACTGTTAAAGATGAGCAGTGGGGGGAAGAAGACATCTGATGTTCCGTGCAGCTGAACAGTGGAATGATATTTTTTTCTATACCTGCACACGCGCTTGGAGCTAGCAAGGACTGTCTGGAGCCCATCATCGCATGGCTGAGCAGAATCTTTTGCACTTGTTTGCACTAAGAGCACTGGGGCCCCTCCACTCTCAGAATGTCAGGTCCTACCAAGAAAAACAACTAGAGATACTCTGCTTAACAGTTTTCTCTTTTGTCATGCTGGGAAGAGTAGGCTTTTGTTTATGGAAACAATTACTTATTTTTTTAGTGACAGTAATGATGCTGCACTTTGTAGTGAAATTACAGTTTCCCTGTAGAATTGTTCTCCTTTTGTAATCCTGCATGCAGAGTTTGGAAAAGCAATTCATCACTGATTTCTTCAGATCTTCCTGAATGTACTGTGAAAAGCCGTGTACTCAGAGTGGACCTGTTTTGAAGATACTGGCTATAGTTTTGGTCTCCAAAATGCAGTGGTTGTCCAAGGGCAGGATGAATTACCTTCAAAGAAGGTCCTGCTTCATTCGCAGGTGACCGGTCTGGACAAATGGCCTGTACTTTGCATCTGCTCACTAAAACAGAAGTAGCTGGATTCCACCCAGAAGGCTTATTTAACCTTAGGGGAAAAAAAATGCACTTATTTCTTGAGTGCTGAGAGGTGTAACAAACAGCAAGTCCTTGGAAGGCAGTGCAAGCTGTAGTTACTAATTCCTGAGCAGAAGGAAGGGGGTAGAGGAATATGGAGCAATTTTGCAAAACAGTTTTTAAGGTGTGAAAGCTCTAACAATAATTTACTGTTTGTACTTCTTAAGAGGGATCTCTTCAGTTATATGACCAGGAACATTTGGAGGTGATTTCCAAGTAGATATTTGGGTACTTGCATGATTTGCTGATGAAATGTATTCTTTAAAAAACAAACCCAGAAAACACCTAAACAAACAAAAACTCCCTGCATTTCTGTTTGTCCAAACGTGTCAAGAGCTGAAGCAGAACTTGCTTGGAGTTAATATGATTGCTTGTATCACTATTACTAACTTGTATGGAACAATGTACGTGGCTTTAATCCTTCTTGTCATTAACTCTTCCTAGCTCCTTCCATATGCACCTACCTACAGCAAAATCTTACCAAAGGCCTACTGTTGTCAAGTTGTAAGAGTCCTAAATCTTAGTATTAGCTTTAACTATTAAAGTTTTGGATACGTGTCAGGTACTTTAAAATTTATCAGTCTCTGTTCCTTGTAAAAACACCCACCTCACCACCCATAAAAAAATACTACAAAAAATGTTGGCATTTCACTGCATCTCAAGCATTTTAAAGAAATGGTGATGTCTTTTCAAAACTGGCATGCATATAGAAAGTTTTGCTGTCATTTAAAGTCATTATGCCTCTGTCCTATCTGTGAAACGTTTTACTGCTGCCCTGGTGGTTTTTTTGCTTATTGAACTGTTTGCATTAAAGGAGCACCCTGTGCCTCTGTTGTTTTCAGAAGGAATGACCTAGCCTGCAGGCCGCACTCCTGGCACGCAACCAAATTTACCGAAAGTCAACCCGAGGCAGCCACGTCACACCTTCCCTCGTCTAATGCCTGCGCCTCCTGGCACTCGCGCTATCATGCAAGGTGAGTCTCTGCTTCAGTTACGCACGTTCAGCTCTAACAGCCAGGCAATAATCATGGAGGTCATGTTGTCGAGTGGGGTGTTTTTAAAAACCAATCCAGACTCGTGGCATTATACCTCTTCAGAGTTGCCTGTCCGTTCAGTGCATGAAGGGGGAGTTTGGGAAGTTTGACGTATGGATGAGTGGATTTCTGAAACAGTTTGTGATATGTGCATGTGATTGAAAGGTAAGAAACTAGCTTTAAAGGCAATCTCAAGGTTATGCTTCTTGCTCTGCATTTCCTTTCAATGTCCACTGGTAAAATCCTAAGGCAAAGTAACCATCAAAATTATCATTTGTGAAGTGAAATAGGAAGAGGAGAAAAAATTGAAAAATACTGTTTCAGACAATTAAAAAGGCTTTTTCTGAAGAGAGGGTGCAGAGTGCTTCACTGTTGTCTTTTAAGGTATTACTGGTTTAATTAGTCAGACTGTCTTTCTGTAATCCTTCTCTACATCTGTGATCTTGCTTGTCTAGAGAGATAATAAGACCGATGATTTTTCAGTCGCTGTTTAAAGCACTTTAATATTTCTTAGGTCACATTCAACACTAATGGAGAAAGGCTGACACCCAGGCAGTTTTTAGCTGTGAAACTCTAAACCTTTAGGTAATGCCTGTTTGTGTCTGGTTACAGGTTCTTGTTTGTTTCCTGCTCCTAGGTGACATTCTTTATCATTTTCATGAAAGGTTTTCTTGCCTCTTGGGTTTTGTTTTTTTTTTTTGTGGGGGAGCGGTTTGTCTTTTGTTACTTTTTCCTTCTCAGTTCCCATTGGGCCATAGTTACACGGAGCATTAAAGAATGTGAGTCTGGTGTGCAATCCCAGTATGGGAAGTAGACTTCGGTTTTCTGTATTCAAGTGCTGTACATTCTCCATCATTACTTCTTGAGGTTAATGTTTTGTGGTAGTCAAAACAAAAGAACATTAATACTTCAGTATTTTATTTTTCATCTAATTTTTACGGTTGTTTTTACATTGTTTTCTTTGGGAGCTCCCTACTGTTTTTAAACTAAGTTGCTATCTGTCCTTGAATAAAGTTGACATTAGGCAGAAAGGGTTTTTTAAAAATGTTTTTTGTGATACTTTAATAGCAGAAATTTTAGAAACTCTTTGATTACAATTTCTGCTGTTTTACGCTGATTTAAAGTTTGTATTTAAATATCATGTAGATGAGTTGATTTAGATTTATAGATTTTAAAACAGTAAAAGTCCTTGTACATAGAAACAAAATTTAGAAATTTCTAGAAACTTCTAAAGAGTTCCTCATTGCAATGCTATAGCTAAAGAGTATTTCTACTATTAATGAATCTTCTACACTAAGCTGTAAATCATTATATGCTTCCTGCTCTTCCTGGTGGTTGTCCTTGTACCTTGCGAAAGTAAAACGCTACAAGAGGTGTCTCAAGGTGTGTTTTGATAGGACCTGGGTGTGTCCCAGTACTTTGAAAAGAAAAAAAAAAATTGGTTCAATGCCAGTTTGAAATGAGGTTTGGTCAGGAAATTGTGGGTGTGAAGAAAGAGGGGGATAGGAATAGAGCAATCCCCTCCCCTCACGTATCAGAAATAGCTGCAACTGCTGGCAGACACTAATATTAATAAAAACTACAGATTCTTTCTCAGATGCTGCTGAAAGATTTAGTGGCCTTAGCACAGTCTAATACTACAGTTCCCAGGTCACTGCTATCCTGAACCCCTTGGCTACCCGTGCTGCCCACTTGAAAGGTGATGTATTTGGGAGATTTGTCAGCCCTGGTGTCTGTTGTCCAAGACATTTTCAGTGGCAGAGCTCCTTTTAGAATGCCACTGCTGGAGGGGGCCCAGCATTCCCATACTGGCAGCCCAAGGATTTCGGTATTTTGGGGATCTCAGTTGCAGAGTGGGGTTCTTTGGGCTTGCTGATCTACAAAAAGAGGTGAGCAGCCTCAGAGATTCCCACTTTACAAGTACATTTCACAAGAAGCTCAGCTGATGGGAAAGCACAGCAATCAGTAGCTGAAAGCAGCAGTATGCAAGGAGATAATGGAAATAGCCCCAGGAAAGGATATTTCTAGCCCAAGCATCCCATCCCTGGGCTATTTCTGGAATTCCGTGTCCTTCCCTGAGCTAAGCATCCGAGATTGGTATTCAAAGCCTAAAACCTCTTCTGAATGTGCCTACCTGCATTCTCTCTGTAAGTGTGAAAATCCACTAAATCACTTGCAAAACATGGAGAGTTCATTGCGGGGGGGAAGACGGCACATTTTTGTGTTTGGAATGGGGCACAGCTGGCCGAAACAGCCCTGTGAAGAGTGTCCGTACTACTTACTGCTAGATTAAGGTGTGGGCAGTTTGATTTGCTTTAGGGTTTTTTTGGTTGGTTGGTTTTGGTGGGGCTTTCTTTTTGCCGGCCTGATGAATTTGAACTTTTGAGAAGGTGGAGGAAGCTAGAGGAAGACATACCAGAAGAGTCTGTACCAGTATGTAGGAGAGAGGGTGGCCCTGGAACCCAGCCCTTCACATCCAGCACTATATGTATGGGTTTTTTATCACGTGACTTTAATGCGAAAACTGTAAGCTATCTTGGGAGCACTGGGCTAGGTGTAGGTGCCTCTCCTCAAGGCTAGAGAGCTAGAACTTGTAAAGATTTTCATGCCTTCATTTCCCTCTGTGAGTCTTCTGTCTTCTTCACATGGTGTGGTCTTTTTTTCCTAGCCCATCGTAAACTAAGGCTGAGTGCACTTTTCTGGGAGGTGTGTAAGTGAACTATCTTAAGCTGCTGAAAGTTTAAGCCCTGCATTTTCTTGCAGTAGGATATACTATAACAGAGGAGCTGTTGGGTTTTTTCTGTGTCCCTGGTTGTGCAGATGAACCCAACAACCTCTTCTACTTTGTCCCAGTCTTACAGGTGTGGCTGTGGGACGAGTGTGCTTTGAGAAGGCTACATAAACTGAGGTTTTGAGGCAGTTAGGGTCAGGCGCCTCTGATTTGTAATCCCATGCAGTTGCTGAGATGACATCATTTCTGTAAGGGCCCAGGAGCAGAAGCTCATGCCCCAGGGTTGGGAGGGGTGCTCACTGGCCAATGTGGCCAAGGCATGGTGTTTGTAGATTATTCTTGGATTTCAGCTGCCAAACTTTGGCCAGCAGTGTAGGTGCTTTTATGAATCCACTCTGAAAAAGCCATTGAGAGAAGGATATTCTGGGATGCCAGCCAGGCTCAGGCAGAGAACCTTCTTTTGGAGACTCTTCCATGTCAGGGTTCACAGGATTGCGCTGCAGTTTAGGGCCACAGGAGGCCATGCTTTGCAGTAACATGCTATTAGAAGCCTTCTTGTCCTTCCTTTAAAGTGTTTGCTGCTTCTGCTGGGTTTCCCTTAGGCATTTTCTAGCAGGGCTTTGGCCTCTTACGCTGATGATCTCTGCTCCACATTTGATACCAGCAGATTTACATGAGACCTCTAAATTGAGGCTTTCATGCACAAGTGGCATCTTTTTTTTTTAATTAGTGCCAAGTATCTGGTTGGATTTTATGATCTTAAAGGTCTTTTTCAACCTTAATGGTTCTATGATCTCCTTAGAGCTGAAAGGGGTGGGAATATCAACAATTCTTAGTAGTATCTGGATTACATTATTCTTTGACAAAAGAAATCCTAGTAATGACCAAGATACTTTTTACATTAAACACAGTACTAGCCTAAGATGACAATTAAGACTTTTTTAAGGATTCAGCAAGATGTTTTAAATGCTGAAAGTAAACGAGTGAAAGAACCTAAAACCCCACAACATGAGGCCATTGGTAGTGTATCTTGTTAATAAAATGCTTTTAGAAAATAAGCATGAAGCCTATCTTCTCTTATTTCATATAAATTGCTTTTGACCACATTGTATAAGAAAAGAAGTTTAAAAGGCTGTGGTAGTAGCAGAGGGGAAAAAAGCAATTCTGTTAGTACTGAATTCCAAAGAACTGCTGAATTGACCTTTGCAATATTTTTGACAGAAGAAAAGCTCTATATCAGTCTTTGTATTTTTTATGTGTACTAATCTAATTTCATTGCTAGCTTTCACGGGTCTCTTTAAAGCACAGGATTTGATAGATGCTTCATATAATTATAGCTACAGGGAAGTGGAATAATTCTGGGATTTCTACCAAGGGGCTTTGCATGCAAGGGCAAGAATTTGAATTCAGTATATAAAAACAGGAGGAGCTGCCAGTGAAGTTCAAACAGGGAGATGTGATGAGAATAATTTGAAAGACTGTCATCTCAGCATCAATGTGGTGGATTGACAGGAGGTGGATGCTGTGAGAGAGAAAAGAAGTGAAAGAAATGAAACAAAACTCATGGGGTAGGAAAGTAACAGAAGCAGCATGATTTTTGGATAGTGTCCTTGGCAAAAGACCTGAAGAAAGTACAGTGTCAAAGATTGTTTTTATAGAGGAAAGAGTGGTAGGGAAAAGCTGGTGGCAGTAAGGATTCTCAAAGGAAAGTCAGAAGTTTGTTTGGCCATGCAGAGCTTATGTTGCTTTGGCATCTCCTCCTGAAGTTTTCCTTCCAGTGTTGTGGAACTGGGTGGAATTGAATGTTGTTGTAAGAGTGTCAACCTGAGAGTGATTTGAAACCACACTGATAAGATGCACATGCAGGTGGTATGAGACAAATCTATTTAGTGTGTCTTTGCTTAAAAGTTAAAACATCAAATGAATAGGCAGATATGGACATAACTTTACGGGAGTAACTTAGTGACAAGGGAATAATGTCATCGGCTGAAGAAGTTGAGAGTCATATTTCAGAGATGAAGAGAGGAAGTACATGAGTTTAATAGCTGGAAGAATCAGGGTGCCTGGAAAATAAGCTGAAAAATAAGTTGGTGTTTGTCCTGGGAAGGAGGGAGCTAGTGGAGCTCAAACTAAATTTTTCTAAAAGCAAAGCCAGCAAAATCAACAATTTGGAGAGGGAAGAGGGAGCCTTCAAGGAGATAAATGCTTATTACTTATTGGCAAAGTCACATAGGGAAGCTGAGTTAGTTACTAAGGTTTCAAGCTTTGAATCAGTGGCAGAGTATAAAGTTGGAGCCCGACTTCGTGTTCAAACTTTCAATTTTGTTAGATTGTCTCTAACTGCTGTGCAGATAGATCTTAACTAATATTATTAAAATGGGTGGTTACAATTATGTTGTGGCATTTTTTGAGTGGTGTATTCTGACGCTTTTTTTTTTGTTTGCTTCAATAGTTGTTCTTCTCATGACCTGTCAAATTCATGGGATCAGTCAAGTCTATATCGCACTTCTGACCAATTCAGCTCTTTGGGAAGTATGGACAGCTGGGACCACACTCCACCAGTAGCCCAGTATGGAAGACTTTCTTCTGCAAGGTCTAATAGTAGCATTGATCATCTAGGGAGCCAAAGTAAGCGGGATTCAGCCTATGGGTCTTTCTCCACGAGTTCTAGCACCCCTGACCACACTCTGTCCAATGCAGACACTTCTTCAACAGAGAACATGCTTTACAAAGTGGGCCACTGGGAGACTGCTAAGCATGGAAGCAAGTCTGGCCAGTTTTTGAATGACAGCAGTGGAACAGAGGACAGACCTGGGTATTTGCCAGCTCCCATCCAATATGAGAACAACAAAAGTCCTAGAACAGAGGAGCACCCGGATGGCAAGCTCACTAGCTCTGGAAGATCCAGTTTCGGACCTGTCTGGTACATTCCTGATAAGAAGAAGTCTTCATCTCCTCCCCCCCCCCCTCCACCTCTTCGTAGTGACAGCTTTGCTGCTACCAAGGGCCATGAGAAAGCCCATGGCCCTGTATACTCAGAGGGTGCCAGCACGCAGCACTTTACAGCCTTGAACCGATCTCAGCCCAGGAGTGACTGGAGTTTGGAAACTGCAGAGCAGCAGCGGCGGCCCTCCAGACCATGTGACAGGAGGATCAGCAGCTCAAATTATAAATCCGATCTTAGTTCAGAACACGCTTTTTCTTCAGCTGGTGAAAGGTACAGTAGTAATGCAGGAACTGTGAACAAACTGCAGCCGTCCTTGTCCAGCACCGACGTTAGGTTTGCACAGCCTGCTTACACGTACCACCACCAGCACCAGTACAGCGATGAAAGCACCTTTTATCACAGTGCAAGAATCTGTGCTGCTCCTAAAGATCAGCAACATTATCTGTCCTATAGCGGCATTCAGGAGTTATCTGCAGATCATTTTCATGGCTACAGTCCAAACCAAGCCAGTCTGCTCAACACTTTCTCTTTGAACAGTGTTGCTGAACAAAGGGTGGACAACACTGGACAAAGTCGATACTATTGTGTGACAGCAAAACAGCCTGCTCAGGGAAGCTCAAAGCCACTACAACTCAAGGATGACAGCTGGAAACCTGCACTGGGAACTGATGTGTCACTTGGACCTCATGAAAATTCTGCAGTTATTACAATGGCCCAAAACCCAAAATACTATCTACCTCAACAATCTATTGAATCTTCACTGACAAGGTGTGAGAACAGTAGTCATTACCCAGTGGACAGAGAGGGAGATGCTAGGTGTGCTGTAGTAGAAGAATCTAAAAAACCTAACCATACTGAAAAGTCTGGACAAAAGAAAAGCTGTGAGAACAGCTCTGAGGAAGGTGAAACCAGGCACAGTCAGCAGGAGTATGTAAAGGGCTGTGTCCTTACCACTGAAAACAGATCTGCTCAGAAAGATTTTAGGTGGGGGAAAGATGAGAGTAGCAAGATTTCTCCTCAGAAGACGCCGATGTTGCACTCTTTAGCTCAGGAAGGGAAAAAACAGTCTGACAACAACCCAGAAGCGGTAACAGAACGACAGACCTCATTTGACACTCACCTGTCTAAACAGGCACGAAGGAGTGATCGTTTTGCAACAACCCTCAGAAATGAGATCCAAATGAGAAGAGCAAAGCTGCAGAAAAGTAGAAGTACTGCTACACTAGTAGGGTCATCTGAAACAGAGGAGTGCAGTGAGACCTGGAAACCAGATTCAACAGAGGATGTCACCACCTCCCCAGACACAAACTTTACCAGCACCTACAAAGATCACCTCAAGGAAGCGCAGGCCAGGGTTCTGAGTGCGACATCCTTCAAACGCCGGGACTTGGAGCCCAGCCCTGCTGAGTATCTCCCCAGGTCACCTGAGCGGAAAACTGGTAGTTACAACTCTTCGTTGCTGGCTTTGGTTTCTGAAGATGTCTCTGGATTCCTTGAGGCTACACAAGCCAAACCAAACCCTGCAGGGAGTGGCACTCATCACGTTCCTCGCATTGGAGCCAGGAAGAGGTTCACAGCAGAGCAAAAACTGAAGTCCTACTCGGAGCCAGAGAAGATGAATGAGGTGGGCATGTCAGAGGATGAATGCCATGCTCACTGCTGTCCAAATATATCAGAAGAAGCCCTGGGCTCATTTGCAGACAGGTGGAAATTTTTTGAAGAAACAAGTAAGCCTGCATCTAGAAAATCATCACAGAAACCAGGTCCCCATGGTCTAGCAGAGGGACAGCCCGAGAGGCCAGATAGGAAAGCACAAGAAGGAGAGGAGCTGTGGTATGAGAGAAGAGGTCGGGTAGCCTCTGCTGGACTCGAAACTGCTCATGCTTCAAAAGATAGTGTCCACCATAGTAGCAGCAATAGGGCCGCTGAGAGGGTTGGGAAATCTGCACAGCCACAGCGCCTGGGAACCTTTGCAGAGTACGAGGCATCGTGGAAGGAGCAGCGGAAGCCAATAGAGCCAAGGAGCTCAGGAAGGTACCATTCAGCTGATAATATCCTCGATACAGGCCACGAACAGCATGGGAAATCCCAATACACCCATGAGAGGTCTAGATCATCCCCTTCGACTGATTTCTACAAACAGGTACAAGTGTCTTTTGCATTATCCTTTAAATTGCCCAGGGTCGTGGGGGACAGTAGAGGAGTGGAGGGGAAAAGAGTATTTTTATGAAAATTTCCAATTTAGGAACACTATGTAATATGGTATTTGCCTTTTGTCAGTAAAGCAGTAAATGTTACAGGTAGCTCTCTTAAGTAAAATGAGGAAGATCAAAGTTTGTACTGCACAAGAGCAGTTGGATCAAAGTAATTTTTTGTGTGTTGTAGTCAGATGGAAAAAACCATGATTGATTTGCTAATATCCTCTTTTTTACAGTAGAGATCTAGGAATTTCAAAGCAATCTTCACCCGGAGTTATTTTTTCATTGGTGTGGCTGTATTCCCTGTTTTTAAGGTTTTGAATTCTCTGAAACTATGAAGAAAAGTGTTCCAAGTGTAGATAATACATATTTTGTCTAATTTTTTAATGGTCTAATAGTTTCCATGGATTTCCTCTTTTCTTCTAAACTTGCGTCATGCAAAAGCTACATAGGACAAAACTGCCTAATAAAATTTAGAGGTTACAAATATGCCTTTAATATGCATTTAACAAATGTTAAAGCTACAGCAACAATGGAACTGCATAATGTTTTGTTTTATGTCAGTTTGCTTGATTTAAGATGTATACATTTATTCCTTAGAGAGATGCCAAATGTCTGTTCAACTTGCAAGTAAATATTGAGTTAATTTTTAACTGAGCAGGGCCAGGCAATGGTTGGCAGGTGGCACTGGAAGTAAACAGAGAAACCAAGTCTCTTTAGTTCTCTGTTAAAAGATGTTGTTCAAGCTGCTACAAGATTGCCTGATATGTATAAGGAGTCATAGTGTGTTCAACCTGTGTTGAACTTCGCTTTCTGGAAGAATAGAATTGAAGCAATGCAGTTGTATATATATTTTTTTTTTCCCTTCTTGGTGAAAATAGTGCATACATACATACACAGGTCACCTGTGTGTGTGTGTGTAGACATGGAGTAGAATGAGAATAGCTCAAAAAGAAACAAAAATGTTGATCTCTAAAAGTTATGGACTGTCTTTCCTAAGCTGTGTCTTTACGTTTGGCGAAAGTTATTTTTGAACTGTATGTGTGGATTTAACTACGTGGATAATTTACTAGGGTAGAGATTCCAAGCACTGAAAATATTCACCTGGAAGTTATTTTGAAAATTAAATTCACTAAATTATTAAATAATTGCCTACCCAGCAGAAAAAAATCATATAATCTATTCCCTGTATGCATTTCTGGTTTATTAGTCAGTGCCTTTAAGTTCAGTATAGGCCTCCTGGGGCAAAAAGCAGACACCTGTTTAGGCACCTGGAAAATATGGTGATAAGTGCATTGAAGATGCTTACAACCGACTGAAGTAAATAAAGATGTTGTTTTGCATATATGATTCAGATTATTCCAGTGCTAATGCGCAATTAAATTTCCTGTAGGTTCAGTGTTTGTAATGCAAAGCTATGCTTTGGGTGGGGTTGTTTGAAGATAGTGAGATAATAACGTTCTGGAACAGCACTGTTGGTGTTTTACTGAGAAACTAAAGTACACGCACGGGGATTCACAACCTGGTGCATACTTGTATCTCCTAAAATGTGAGCAACTCTTCTGCAACGTCTGTGCCTCTTTTTTTGTTTGTTTGTTTTTGCGAAATGGAAGTTGCAAATGTTTATATAAATGTTAAGCTCTTCTGTCGATCAGCAAAGCAGAGCCGCAAGGCGAGCCCAGCCAGGTCGGGAGTGCTGCGCAAGAGGTCACAGCACACTGTACTGCCTAAAACCAAACAAGCTTAAAACATGCTATGCTGTTGACTTCATGTATATTCAAACGCAGCAAACCCACAAATAAGAGGTTCCATAATCATAGATTTTTTTGGGAGTCTGAAACATGATGACTTGGTCTTTTACGTGTACTATAAACCTCTTTTAGGAAGTATCAGTTGAAGTAAGGAGGCAAGCAGAGGATTTAAAGGAGGATGGGGAGTGTATTTTCTCTAATGTTAACAAACTGGATGAAAGGAACTGCACTGTAAGGTAAGTATTTCTTAATTTCTCTCTCTAAAAGATTTGTTTTTGACATTTTTTTTTGACAAATTACTCTGATCTGATCTCTTCCTGACTCAAACTGCAAGTTTTGCTGTGATGATTTCAGAGTTTCTGCAGTCCCTTTTTCCCTCATTTCCCCCCTTCTCCCCATGTACTTCAATGTGCATGATATAGATTTAATGTTGGGACTGAAATTTTTCGGGAGCTTAAGGAAATTGTTGTGATGATTTCCATCTACCAGTGCTGAAGCCGAGTCACAATTTTAGTCTGAGCTTAAAGAAACTGTCGAGTGTTGAACATACTATAGTTTGTTCGGAGGCAGTTGATTGTTATTTGCGTGCATGAAATTATAGTTACAGGTTTTTTTGGGGGTAGGTGGTGGGCCTGAGGTTTCCCAAAAGAGATTTCCAGTATTATCCTTGGCAAAGACAGCATGCTGCTGAAACATAGTAGTGTTGTAAATTGGACTTGCCTTTACTTGTGCCTTTACAGAATACAGTACGTGAATAGAAGACACTAAAATTTGTTTTACTCTTTGATCAGCTCCCATTTTCTCTGTTAATTCATGTTTTAATTAATGTACAATGTTTTCAAACCCTTTTCAAAGGTGTATGCACAGTGTAGTTAAAATCCTTTAAGTGTCTAGCATGCTGAGGGTTGCCCTCGTCCTGGCCCGTTGTGGTGTAAGCAGTGATTTCAGCAATCGCTGATCCTGCGGCTGCGGAAGCCGAGCTGAGGTTGTGCACACGCTGCTATCGCCAGGTCTGACAGCTCTGGGTTTCGTAACAGAGGGAACCCATGCATAAGAAAAAAGAACCTCTGTAGGCTTTCCTCGGTTCTGTAAGTGGTATTAATCTCTCCAGGAGAGAGGAAATTATGAACTGTAGCAAACATACACTCTAGCCGTGACCATAAAAACTTTTAAAAAGTTAGTATTTATTTGTGGGTTTATATGACTGTATCTTGCATTGCTTATGGCTCAGCTGAAGAGACCACCCGCTATTTTTGTAATTTTTTGTAGCCCTTTGTACTTACCGTAGCGATTCCCAAATGAACAGCCCGGGGCGGTGCGAGGGTGGGCGCACGCGTGGGGAGGGGCCGGAGCGGGAGGCGGGCACAGGGAGCCGGGCACAGGGAGCCGGGAGCAGCCGGAGCGGGAGGCGGGCACAGTCAGTGGGAGCAGCCGGAGCGGGAGGCGGGCACAGGGAGCCGGGAGCAGCCGGAGCGGGAGGCGGGCACAGGGAGGCGGGCACAGGGAGCCGGGAGCAGCCGGAGCGGGAGGCGGGCACAGGGAGGCGGGCACAGGGAGCCGGGAGCAGCCGGAGCGGGAGGCGGGCACAGGGAGGCGGGCACAGGGAGCCGGGAGCAGCCGGAGCGGGAGGCGGGCACAGGGAGGCGGGCACAGGGAGCCGGGAGCAGCCGGAGCGGGAGGCGGGCACAGGGAGGCGGGCACAGGGAGCCGGGAGCAGCCGGAGCGGGAGGCGGGCACAGGGAGGCGGGCACAGGGAGCCGGGAGCAGCCGGAGCGGGAGGCGGGCACAGGGAGGCGGGCACAGGGAGCCGGGAGCAGCCGGAGCGGGAGGCGGGCACAGGGAGGCGGGCACAGGGAGCCGGGAGCAGCCGGAGCGGGAGGCGGGCACAGGGAGGCGGGCACAGGGAGCCGGGAGCAGCCGGAGCGGGAGGCGGGCACAGGGAGGCGGGCACAGGGAGCCGGGAGCAGCCGGAGCGGGAGGCGGGCACAGGGAGGCGGGCACAGGGAGCCGGGAGCAGCCGGAGCGGGAGGCGGGCACAGGGAGGCGGGCACAGGGAGCCGGGAGCAGCCGGAGCGGGAGGCGGGCACAGGGAGGCGGGCACAGGGAGCCGGGAGCAGCCGGAGCGGGAGGCGGGCACAGGGAGGCGGGCACAGGGAGCCGGGAGCTGCCAGAGCGGGAGGCGGGCACAGGGAGGCGGGCACAGCCAGCCGGGAGCTGCCAGAGCGGGAGGCGGGCACCGCCAGCCGGGAGCTGCCGGGCTGCTGTGGGCGGGCAGCGTCTCCGGACAAGAACATGATTTCCATCTACCAGCGCCGATGCAGAGTCACAAAAGCATGTGAATAATACTCCTACGCCAGCATTTTAGCAGTGTTTGTGCAGCACAATTCTTGCTTTATAATCGTGGAATCCATGAAAATCACATGACTGGGCACCAGCTGCAGTAACTTTTTTTTCAGCTGGAGCCTATTTTGACATACTATTTCAGATGTAGTATTTGGCCATTGGCCATTTTACCGAAGGTTTGTTAAATGGTCTCTTTCACAGTCTTTGTCTCAACATTGATATGCAGAGGGTTGATATGCCTTCTGTGTTCAAAAACCTAACTAATTAAAATCCCTCATTTGGGCATTTAATTCCTGTGTTGTGAACTACGATTGCATGATAATGAATGGCTGCCTTATGGAAAAGAATATTTCCGTGTGCTCCTTTTTTAACAAGGCATTCTTGAGCTCAAAAGGAACTGGACCCATGACATGGATTGATTTTATGATTTTTGAGCTGCCCTAAAGGCATTTAGTTTTCTAGTTTTAAAATCTAGCAATCTGCAAATGGCTATCAAATCTGCCTAATTCAGGGTATATGCTAGAACATGAATAGTAACCAAACCTGAGGTCTCCCTTATGGCCATATTTAATACTTTCTTTTAAAATTTGTATTTGGATTAAACTGCTGGAAGCTGTTGTTTTGTGCTACTGAGACCTGTGTGCTACGGTTGCCTTTGTTCTACCAAAGTCAGTGGGATGGGGCTGAACACAGGAGTGGCCCTTCTGCGTTTGTGGGGGTGAATTTGCAGAAACCCAAGCTGAGAGACAGCTATGGAGTCCACGAGTGCTTTCTCCAGGTTAGGGACTGTCCTACGCTGCAGGGTGCCTCTGGCCTCCCTCCCTTTCAGTTGTTTTGGGAAAAGAAAAAAAAATTAATAACTTGAAATAAACTTTGAATATTTACCATATACAGCCTCCCTGATTATTTTCCATAGAAATATGAATCTTTTTAATGCACTGAATCTAGAATGAAAAAGGGTTAGAATATTGTAACAGCAAATGGCTTTTTAAAATCAAGCAAACAAAAATAAAGATGCTTGATACATTGTTTTTCTCATGAGCTTTTTGCTACAGTATTTTCTTGGCTGTTCGTTTTTAGCACATGGTTATAAAACCTAAATTAACACTACTTTGAAAAATTTGGGGGAGGGAGGGTGAATGTTGAGTTGATGAAGATAATTTGTGAACCTCTTTCATCTTTGAGCTCTGTTTTCCCCCTCTGAGATTACTGAGTGCTTCCAATGAATTCAGGTTGTTTCATCTCCCTTTTTAGAAGAGCTGCACCATGTTCTTCTGAACTGCAGTATTTAATAGTTTAGGGTATTACTTTTGTAGGAAGATAAAATAGTGGTCCATAGCAGCTATTGTCATGTCTTATGGAAGAACCAAACCAGTCTTGTTATGAACTTACAGGGATGCAAAGTCATCTAACACAGTCATCTAACATGAGATGAGTATTTTTATACTGAGGGGTTGATGTGATTCTATGTTCTTAAACTTTAGGACAGCTTAAAAGGATTATACAATTCTGCTGATCTGTAAAACAAAAATGGTGCATTTTTATCGATGCTACTCTTTGTATTTCAGAATAGTTACAAAAGCTTACATTTTTACAGGTGCAAAGTCTGTTCTTTAAGTGTGTCTCTCTTTCTGCATTTGTAAAATGACTTATAGTGGTTGTATAATTAACCTCCTTATAGAAGTCTCCTCAATTTCTAAGCTGAAATAGACTTTCAGAAGGTTAAAGAGGGAAATGGATGCTCTGACCAGTAGTCTGTGGCTTCCTGAAGTATGATGTGCACTCATAAAAGTCATTCTGCATCAAAAGAATCATGCTTTATGATCTAACTCTTAAGATTGCCATCTACTAGAGATGTTTACAGCCATTACTTTTATTTACTTTCTAAGAACATTTGACTCCTAGCTCTATTAATTTGTTCCTATGATGTCTATTAAAGTTACATAACTTCAAAAAGTGAAAAAGGATATATGAGATCACAGGTTGCAGAAAATATTTCAACATTTAATATGTGTCAAGTCCAAGAGCATGAGCATGTCAAGTGTAGGACCACAGCATGACTCAACTCTAATTAAACACTGTAAAATGTGTCTTTCAGTGTTTTCATACCTTGGTAGTTACTCCTATTTGAGTAGAGCTCTTGAAGACAGAGGAACAGCCTTTACAATACAAAACCAAAATAAAAATAATTTCTTAATGCCTAAGTTGTCCTAAATGCCCAAGTATAATGTTCTAGAAAAATCTTTGATAAGCCAGAAACAGGAGCCTATAGGCATGTTCACAAGTGTTTTATTAGGCTCTTCATAAGGAATCTGATTTTTCAACACTTGGTGAATGTCTAGGCTTCATGCTCACCAGGAGCAGCAGCAAATTATTGTGCAAGGAAGGAAGAGGACCATCAGCCATACAGGAATGTGAGTGACCTTCTGTCTTCTGAATTGAGTCAGATGGAAAAGAATTTTAAAATGACCTGTAGTCTGTGTATGTATTTATTTGTATCGTGCATATATGGATGTGTGTGTATATATACACACACAGACATATAAAACATACGTGTGTATATTGATAGTTATTTCTCTTAGCTTTTTCTGGTTTGTGACCATTATAGGGTTGGGGCTTACATAGCTGTGAGGACTAAGTGGGGAAAAAAAACCCAACAGTCCACAATACACATTTGGACAAATCAGTTCCTCATATTTACAATGGTAGATGGTGTAAATTAGTCATTGGAGATATTCTTAGAAACTGCAGTTTTTCATAACTCCAGAAATTTTCAATTGTATATTTTGTTTGGGTTTCTCTTACTGTGGTGTCAAAAAAATTAATATAGTACCAATATACAATGCTAGGATCAGCTTAACTAGGAACTGAGCCACTGAAATACAAGACTTGAAGGCTTGGAGGTTTTTATATGTAGCAAAAGGGCCATTTCCTTAAATAGTTAGTGAGAACTTTTGTTGCTGGCGTTGTGTCACATAGCTATTTTAAACTTCTGTTCTTTATTAAGAATCGTAGAATCCTAGAATGGTTCGGTTTGGAAAGGAGCTTAAAAATCATCTAGTTCCAACCCTCCTGCCATGGCCAGGGAACTTTGCACTAGACCAGGTTACTCAGAGCCCCATCCAGCCTGGTCATTGACACCTCCAGGCGTGGGAAGTCCACAGCTTCTCTGGATAACAGATTCCAGCGCCTCACCACCCTCACGGTAAAGAATTTCTTCCTAATATCTAATCTAAAGCTGCCTTCCTCCAGCTTAAGTTCATTCCCTCTTGTCCTATCATGACATGCCTTTGTGAAAAGTCCCTCTCTGGTTTTCTTGTAGCTCCCGTTAGGTACTGGAAGGTGCTGTAAGGTCTCCCTGGAACCTTCTCTTCTCTAGGCTCAACAGCCCCAACTCTTTCAACCTGTTCTCAATGAGATGTTTCAGTCCTCTGATCATAGTAGTGGCCCTCCTCTGGACACATTTCAACAGGGCCACGTTTTTCTTCTTCTGGGAACCCTAGAGCTGAATGCAGTAATAAAGGTGGGGTTTCACAAATGCAGAGTAGAGGGGGAGAATCCCCTCCCTTGACCTGCTGGCCACACTGCTTTTGATGGTAGCCATTTGGCACTCTGAGCTAGGAGTGCACACTGCCAAGTCATTGTTGAGCTTTTTGTCCACAAACACCCCCAAGTCTTTCTTCCCAAGGCTGGTCTTGGTCCATTCTCAGCCTGAACTTCTGCTTGGGATTGCCCTGACCCAGATGCAGAACCTGGCACTTGGCCTTGTTGACCTTCCTGAGGCTACTCATTTATTGCTGCAGTTAAACAGTCAAACTGTGAGTTGCTTTTCCTGACTGAACATTGCAGGACAAGTATGTCTCAGTCATTGCAGGACTTACCAGGACATTACCAGAGCTATGTAAGCAAAATGTTTTCACCCTTTTCCTTGTGAGGAAGAAATAGTATGATCTTGTGCAATTGCTTCCTGAGAAATCAGTGGAAGAATTACTTTGGCAAACACTTCATGCATGTGTTAACAAGCTCCACAGAGCTTTCTCTTCTCCAGGCTGAACAATCCCAACTCTCTCATCCTGTCTTCACAGGAGAGGTGTTCCATCCCTCTGATCATCTCTGTGGCACTCCTCTGGACTTGCTCCAGCAGGTCCATGTCCTTAGCATTTCTTTATCATGAGATAAAAAATACTAAGGTATTTCTCAGACCAGTTTTTTTACCAGTGATGTCATGGTGTGTGTCATATAGCAGCAATGACACAGTACAGTCTGGGTTGTTACAAAGTTTGTATTTTGTCTGAAAAGGGGAAAAAACATACTGTGGCTCTTCCTGTGCATATAGAAGAGAGTGAGTCTAACAGCATCTACTCATATATGAGAAATCCCCATAACCTTTCATCTTCCTTAGGTTTCTGCGAATACTTGTAATTAGTACAAGTTTCATTGCCATGAACCATTATGTCCTTCCAGAGTACTAGTGTATGTGACTGACTAATAACAGATATATAAATATCACACTTCGAGACAGTGGAACCTTGAATCACTGGTACGTGATGGCAGCTGATGGATGTTGATGCTTAAAAACAGGCTAAAGGTCCACCTAGGCAGGTTTTTTTCTCTGGGTGAGCCAGTAGCAGATGCGTGGGGAACAGAAAACCAGAGCAAACCAGGAGCCATGCAGCTAGGTATCTTGTTGAGCCTCTGCTGGTCTCTGTCTTTGAGCTTTGTTTTATTTTGGGGGTTTTGTTTAGCTTTTTACTTCTGTGAAGTACAAAGATTGTATGTTCATAGAACAGTTTGTGAAATTCAGCTTTTCCTTCTTGCATAGCAGTAATTTCTGTTGTACTTCATTGTATATGTGGGTGAAGTACAGGAAAATCTCTCCTGTGGGTAACTTTGCATTTATTAAATCTGAATTTCATCTGTTGTTTTATGACACGTTCATTCAATGATAGGAAATCTTAGTTTGGGGTCTTTATTATTCAGAATTATTTCCTTATAGCAGCAACTATTTTCACCTGATTTTTCACCCCTTTTTTAAGTCATCTATATGAAATGAGTTCTGATGTGAATGATGTGATGAGACAAGTGAGGACTCTTGGGAGTCAAATTTTTAAGAGCCTCAGGTGAGATAAAATTTAATTCTCTAAATCATCTAAAAATCCAAAGTCTCTGTTACCCAGATCACTCTTGTCCCTATGTGTAGTGACTCTTTCTGAGATTAGTAATGCATCTTTTCTACACATGCCCAAATTATTCTTTGTCATTTTTACTCATTAGTGCGGCTGCTGAATCTCTTCATAAAATTTCTTCTTCTTTGCTTAATTCAGATATTAAGTTTATGATTCTGAAGTTCTCCAGATTCATAATGAGTATTTTTTTTATTCTTGCTCTCTTTCTCTCGTTCTCTCTCTTCAGCACCCTCACACCTTCCCTCCCCAACACTGGATGTGTCACTGTGCTCAAGCAGCTGTTCAAGTATCACAGGAATGGGTAACTGTGCATCACAGATCCCAGTTCAGCAATTTCCTGTGGGAGTTTCAGGTGATTGTCATATGGCCCAGGTAGTTTATGACTACCGTCTTTTAATGGTGTGCAGCATCTGAGAATAGTTCCTGCGAAGGCTGTTCTTTGCTTGTGGAGTTGAGAAGGGGAGATAGTGTCAATTTTTTGCTGCAGCCTTATTTTCTCTGTATTCTTACTATTGTACTTTCATCCCTATAATCTGTTTAGCAAATATCTGTGTTTGAATAAGTGCTTTTTCCCCCCTTTTTTTTTGTCCTAACACCCTTAAGAATTTGTACCTGTAGTAGCTTTACTTTTAAAACTTTTTTTTACCGTATTTTGCTTATACATATGCTTTGCTAAATTAGTTCTGGATTTTCCTTATTTGAGTAGGACTTAAGTTCTCTAGTGGATGTTCCTTTTAATTGCTATTTAATTCAACCTTTGGAGGGGACAGAGAGAGGGAAGGAAGAACGGTGGTTGCATGTTTTGGTGTTACACATTTTCTCTGAATTTCATATATTGTATCTTCAGTTGTGTGTTATCTCTTAGCATTATACCATCTGGCTTGTTCTTTTTAAAAATATTCATCTCGTGTATGAAAATGCCCTTTTCAAAATTAAATACCACCGTGTGGTTTCTTAATCTTTCAAAAAAGATTTATCTAAATGCATATAGCCACTGGCACAGGGTAGCTCTTCAAATAGCAAAGTTTTGAACCAGATTTTTCTCATACCTCAGGATCAAGGCAGAAGTTGCATCATAATTTGTCCCACTTGTAGTCTTTTTCTTCCTCTTGTTGTCCATTTTAAAACTTTCGGGCTGGTTGAGCTGAGAGATGTGTGGGCATCTTCGTAAGCATCACAAATGCATTATTTTGGGATTTGGGGTTGGCTGTGGCTAAATAAAAGTGTTAAAACTTGCAGGCTCCTGCCACAGCCTCC
Organism: Pachycephala philippinensis; assembly: GCA_013397055.1. NCBI lineage: Eukaryota > Metazoa > Chordata > Aves > Passeriformes > Pachycephala > Pachycephala philippinensis. The sequence continues at coordinate 94,006 of VWZT01006486.1, forward strand.
CCATTCCTTACTCTCCTGGCAGCACTCAGCCGGCGGCTGTCAGGTGTGCATCCTGCAGATCGCTGTGATGCTCCGCTCGGGCTCACCAGCAGCTGCTGGATCTCATTAAATGGGTGCTGGACTGCCTCCAAAACCTCTGCTTCGTTTACAGTATGCTACAGTAATACAGCCCTGTTTCTCCCCATCCAATTTCTGCATTCTCCACACCCTTGAAAATGTGGACTCTCCCTCTACCTTTATTAGGTGAACTTTGAATCCCTGTTTCTAGGTTGAGGGTGGCTATCCCATCTCATACATCCCCTTTTTTTCTACTTACAGCTTCTTACTACCAAGTAAAGTTACTTTTGCTTTAATTGCTCCTGGCACATCTGTTCTCCTCACTGTGCATGCAGTGACAGCTAGGGGTGTGCGAGGCCATCATGGGCTGATAAAAGAAGTGTTGGAGGGTAATTTCTTCTTACGGAAAGTTTCCTCCCCTGCCCCTAAAGGTAAGTGTTGCCAAGCATGAGTAGCTGGAAGAAGTCCTAAACATGATTATGCAGGTACTGAAATCGGGTGTGAGCGAAAGAACAGCACACAAAAATGTTTGTGGAGAGAGGAACAGAGATGAATTTGTACGCATTAGTTCATTTTTGTATTCTGGTTTGATTTTACTGCTTTTCCTGGAAAGAGGATTAGAATGAAAACCATCTAAAGATGTGCATTTTTGTTGCGTTGCTTGAAATCCAGCTATCTTCTTATAGCCCTGTTGATGATAACAGTTGAGTAGGGATATTTGGAGCTAATGTAAGATATAGTCTCCAGTGGTTATGGTTACAAAAGCATCATGTGCTGATGCATGGTAGATTTTATTTTCCCTTAAGTTACTTGATGAAAAGCATGATTGGAAATCGGTGACTGATTTGTCTCCACAGTGCAGCGGTTCATACATTTCTGACATATGGACTGGCTTTATGGTTCTGGTACTAAAAGCTAGCCTGTGAAATGTTCACTTTCTGCTGTAAGCCCTTAGGCAACGTGGTTATGGTTTGCTGTCACGCAGGAGACTGTTTATGTCAGTAAATGTGAGTGAAGTTTTGTGCTAAAAAGTAACATGACAGCTATAGCTTCTATTTCTCTGCATGGGCCAACCAGACTTGCTGCAGTCTGTTAACCAGTTATATTGTAGTATTGTATTGTAGTATGTAGTATGGTGTTTTTTCTTGAAGTCATTCTCACTCTCTGTTGAAATCAAATAGGCAGCTTTGGGAGGCAGAAAAATTTTAGGGGAGGTTATTAACTGGATATCTAACTTCTCTATGTGATTTTGTGTGCAGTTTAAATAACATTTTCCTCTTAAAGTGGTCATCTTCAAAACGATCTTTTCGTACATATTAAGGCCTTATCCACACTTTCTCTATTAAGTCTTTAATGTGTTCTTGTAGAAAAATTGAAAGGAGCTCGAGCTTTGCTCTGATGAAAGCCACGATGCCTTTTAAAGATGGAGTGTGGGGGTGGCAGCGTGCTCATGCAGCATGAAAGCATTTAGTTCTTTCCCTGCAGAGTCTCCTGCAAGAGAGGGCGCCTGTGCACACAACACATGCAAAAAAATTCAGGCTGGAGGGCTGTTGATGAAGACTCTTCTCTAAAATTAAAGACTTGGTTATATGAATGTTGTTCGGAAAGGAACCTAGTAACACACTGATCTTTTTAAATCGTTGTAAATAGTTAAAACTTGCAGAGCTGTAGTTCTGGAAATGTAGATCATGATTTTCACAAATGAAAAGGAAAACCCTTAAAAAATTAAAGGACTTTTAAGTTTTGTTTTGTTTTTTTTTTAATAACCAAATCCAGGGGGTGGGGGTGGGGGAAGGGAAAAGCTTTGAAGTCTCTGAGATCTTTTCCCTGAGGTCAGAAGTTTCTGGTGATGTAACATACAATACAGACTAAGCCTTCACTTATCAAGGTTAAAGTTGACAGAGCTTGTATGAACTTGTCAATCATAGGAAGCAGGCAAAAACAAGCCAGCTGTTGTGAGGCATGGCTTTGAAAATCCTCTGTGTTACAGTAAATGAGACGCAGAGGTTGAGACAGATTCAGTTCTGCAAGGCTTTCAAACTGGCTGGCACATTTGCAAGGATGCAAAGCTCACATATCCAGTGAATATGGGTAAAAAGCTGTGAATCCTGGTAAGATTGTCTTTTCTTTAGTGTTAAAGCATGAAAGGAATGGCTAGAGGTGTGTGCCTTATTTACCGTTTTTTGTCACTTCTGAACAGAAATTTGCAGTATTAATTCATACAGTATTTCTTTTGTTCTTCAGGTCTTTGAGCACAGGCTGCATCTTCTGCCCCTATCAGCAGAAGCTACAGTAACAAATTAGCAATGATGCAATGCTTGGTACAGAATTTTATTTTGCTTAGTGTAATCGACTGCTCTGTTCACTGACGGGTTGGGAGAACAGGGGGAAAACGTGAGTTAATTCCAGCTAAGATGCTCTGTGTGCATATGCTTGCACACGCGCACTGTTTTTAGCAGCTTTTGTTTTCACAGTTGGCATCACGTACACTGGAATTAGAAGGCAGTGCCTTTTGAAAATACTTGTTTTCTGGACTGAGGGCTGCAGTGCCGTTGTTGTGGCTCAGGGTGCCAGGCTCGGGGTTCCTCTCGGCTAGGGGTGGTGCGAGAGCTTTTCATCTTGTTATTTTCCTGGCAAGCCTGTTAACTGTGAGTACAGGCTTGCACGAAGACCTTTTCCACAGCAGCAGGAGCTATTAGCTGGGAGTGTAAGAGAATTGGATGTGACTATTAGAAGCAAGCGGTGAGTATGGCTCTAAGTGAAAAGATGGCTATTAAAATGTGTGCATGTGCATGCTAATTAATTTAAATAACTGGTTTAGGATTTTTTTTTCCTTTAGAGACGAGCTAGCTATGTGTTCATTTCAGTGAGAGAATGCCTGAGAATCCCAGGTGACCTAGTTGTTATTCACAAAGTGTTTCATTTTATAGCTTGTCTTCTGTTACCTAATTCTTGTTCAGCTGCAAGCAGCTGTTTTCGGTAGTAATAGCAACAAGAAAATAGGAACAGCATTATCAGGACAAAAAAGTCTAAAAAAAAAAAATAATCAAAGGAGTGGCAACTGGAATGTAGGGGGTTTCTTAGTTAATTGACAAAACAATCATTCTTCTTTGAGCTTTTTTTTAATGTGACTATGATTTCCTCGTTAGCAGTGTTGGAAAATACTGTCTTTTGTCTCTGCAGTGGTTGCCATTTGTGTAATATGATGGTTCTCGTTATACTGTTGGTATATTCTGATGATTCAATTCAGTGTGTAAGTACTGAACACATTAACTGGTTGACTTGAGTAGAAGTCATTTTAATTCCATGCAGGTAATCCCCTGTGTGCTAGGAGAGGTGTGCAATAGGTAAAGCAATAAGAATACAGCCATAAAAATTATCTTTTATCATTTATTTTTGATGTGCAGCAGAATGGAGGAGGGGCTTTTGTTTTCTGAACTAAGGAAAGGAAAGCATTCCTCCCTCTGCCCTTTCCCACAAGATTCTTCCCTTCTGCATAAAGGCCCTTGTTCTGCTATAAGAAATATAATCTTATTCAGATTTTATTTTTGTTGTGGGCCTGTGCCTTTTGCTGTTACCCATGACTGGCCTACATTCATCCATCAACATAACTTTGTTTATTTACTGCAGAATTAGAGTGGATATGTTGTTTGTTATTTATTGATTTCTGATTTTCTTGGGGAAAGAGGTAACATATTTAGAGACACAGAATGAGAGATGAAAACACATTGCAGTGTGTATGTTGCCATGCAGGCAGGACAGGAGAGAAATTCTGGTGGGATCGATGGACTGGCAAGCAGTGTCTGTCATCGTATTTCATTCTGTGATGAAGCCAGGTGATAGTGCAAGGGTTGTTAAGCTAGAGTGACATTCTGCTTTATCACATTGGGTGCAACAACTAAGCTGTATTTAGTGTGACTGACTAAACAGATAGCTGCCACTGAGGCGCAGATAATGTTAACAGGCATTCAGACAGAATTGAAAAACCAAGACTCGCACCATGATAAATGGGTTGTAGTGTACCAGTGATGTGCTGTGGGATATACTTGTGAAATATCTTGCTAGTTTTGTACCTTCTGTTGTCTTCTGACAGGCCTTTTTTTTTTTTCCTTGAGAGAGAAAGCATTCTCTCATCATTCAGTATTCATTATTCTTTTCATCTTAAGACATGCTTTGGTTTTAGGACCGTTTGCTTCAGTAGTGCTTCTTGGATGCTGGTTGCCATCATGTGTCTCTTCAGACACGGCAGTGGACAGCTCTACTTCTTTGTAGTGGCTTATATGCTGTGCCTCTTCATGGCATAACTGTTAGGGGATGTCCATCGTGGTTCTTTAGAGGGTTCTTTATTCTATGCATTTGTCTTTAAAGATTTCTAAGTAGCTTCATAGCCCAAGCTCTCATTTAGCATCTTTGGAATATGCTTCATGTGTCCCTATCTGATGTACAGTGTGTGCTGTACTGACTTCAGTAGTAATAGCAGATAGAGAGCTCGTCAGAAAAATGAACAACTGGTAAAATAATTGCCCTGGTATTGGATGTCCAAATTGCGGTGTTGTGTTGTCAGGGTCTCCTGAGTACTGCAGTAGTAAAACCAGTTTAAGGGCTTAAGTGGTCCTGGACCCTCTGAAAAAAAAAGCAGATGGGGATTCAGATAACTAATAGAAGGGAGACATCTACATGCAAGTGACGTGCTGGCTCAAGTTGTAGTCCTCAGAGAACTCCGGTTTCATTCTAAGTTGGCTAAACTTGGTTGGCTAAACATCTGGCTAAACAGAGGTGTCTAGTGAGACCCGAGATAGCCCAGCATATCCCACTTGGCTTCCAGCTGCCACCTCTTAGGGGAACTGATGCCTTTGAACCTTTAAAGTTTCTGAAATCGTAGAAGACACCTGTGGTTGAATATCTAAATTGATCCCCTAGACAGTGAAACCAATGCATGATTTGCTTGTAGAGACTACTGCAGGGTGAGCTGTAGTCCCATGCATTAGTTAGTGCATGTCAATATGGATTAAAATGTGGCATTAGACCTCAAATTTTTTCGTGCATTTCCAACAGTCTTACCCTATGCACCCCATTCTAATGTCATAGCATCGTGTTGTTGTCTCAAGCAGAACCATGCTGGATTGAAGAAACAACCCTCTATTTGTGGACTACTGCAGAAATTCTTTTGGATCCCAGTGTGCCACGTGCCAGACAAATGCACAATGAAAACATCATTTCTGCACATAAAGTTCATAGCTTAAAAAGTAACGTATTGGCAAGGGCTGTGCCTATAAACAGGATTTTGTCATATGCAAAGACAGTATTTCCCAATTGCTTTAAGCCACATAATTATCTATTTCAAGCCAGGTCAGGTCCTTGATCCAGTTTTCTGTGGGGCTGTACAGTTCCTACTGCTAGTACACTGAAAAGAGCAGGAAGACGAAACTCCAAGTGTCTAAGAAGGAGACTGTCTCTTCTGGCAGAGTACCTGCATAAGGTCATTTTAAAGGGACTGCAAAACCGTGGCCTTGATTTTGAGAGTGTTTTTGTTATTGTAGGGTGAGGACTTCTATGGAGGAGTCATACTCAGGTATGAAGGCCTTTTTCCAGTGTAGCTTGTAGTTCTTGAGAAGGAATTTAAGTTAAATCAGAAACAGCCACTCCATTTGCTCTTGTTTGCCAGCGAGTTAGTGCAGGACATATCGTTGCTTACATAACCATGCTTATGTTTTATGGTGAAACTTTTGCACAGAGGTCAGGCCTTTAACAAATGATACATTTTTCAAATGTTGGCTAATGCATTTTTGCAAAGCTTATCTAATCTGGGATTTTAAAGTTGGAGCGTCTCGTGGCACTGTTTGGGTTGGCCTGAAGTGTTCTCAAGAAACTGTAAATCAGACGGATAAAAATCAAACACATTGAGTTTATTGAAGTCACTTTCATTTTTTGAGGTACAACATTCAATCAGATCAGTCTACCTCTCTATCCAGAATTAGTCAAATCTTGAGTATGGGGCAAACAAAGAAAGTGGTTTTGAGTTGTTTCTTATGGTAACCAAAAATGTTATTCATTTGTTAGACATCTATACATAATGATTCATTTTTGTAGATGCTCACTGACTCCACTGGCAAGCTGCTATTAATGTGTGTGTTTATGTGTGTATATGGTTTAACTTTCATGTAAGAGCTCACATTACTGTTACCGCTCTCTGGTTTGTTAGAATAGCCTGTTGTATTATTGCTCAGGGGACTGGGGATGCCCAGGCTGGGGGTGAGACTTGGGAGTTTTTTGCCCAGCTTAGTCTTTACATGGCCTTTACGTTTCAGTCTTGAGTGTGTATGCCCCAAGCTAATGGAGCCAGAAGGAAACTGAGAGATGTACTTGTCCATTTAGGTAGAAAATACTCAGTGTCAGTATGGTGATCCACATTCCCATCCCCACGGCAGTAAGTGGTGCTGGCGTGGCTATGGCCACTGGGAAAGTGCAAGACACGGAGCAGAGCTCCTCCCGCACTCACTGATGAGTGCTCAGCCTCTTGTCTCTCCACACAGACCCCCTCTGGGAATGCAGAGCCCTCTGCTAAATGACAGCTTCTCAAAAATGTGAAGGACTGGTTTGTGTAATGAAGCAATCCTTCTTTTCAGTTAGAAGCATACATTGGGTTTCTGCCTCCTGCCATTTAGATATGAAAGCTGCTATAGCAAAATACCAAAAACAAGTGCAGTAGAAAAGGTTCATGTTAGGCTCCTGCACTAGACTCACCCTTACTGAATACCACTTTGTAGCAACAGGATAAGACTCTTAATTACACTTCCTTTGCAGCTCGGGTTAAGTGACTGGTGTAAGTTGTCTGACAATGAAAGCTGTAATGTGCCGTGCCATGGGTGGGGAATGTGGTGTGAGATTTCCCGGTTCTGTTGTCTCACAAAGGCTCTTGCAACTTGGGTAATTGTGGCATTGTATTATGGGGGTGGGGGAGCTTTGGGTTTGAAGATAGCTAAGAGTTTAATGTTTTTGATGTTGGCTGGTTTGTTATCTAGAATGAAAATAGTAATTAAGTCAATTGTCATGTTTTCAGATGATTTAAAACTGTTCTGTGTCTCTCACTCTGTGATGTTTGGTTATAAATGATGAGTTCCTTTCAGTGGTGTGTTATCTTTACATAATCCTATGGGCCTCATTTCCAAACCAGCTGTGTTCTGGGCATATTATTACGTGATGCACTGACAGATAAAAAGCAACTTAGTGGACTTCTCAGTATTGATAATAATGTAACACCTTTGCAGGTTCTTGCCACTGTGTTCTCCTGGGGCTTGAAGCTTGTTTTCTTTTCCTCCTTTCTGAACAGTAAGCTTGCATCTCTCCAAAATAATGTGATGAGCATGTTTTGCATGCAGATCCACTCACACTGAATGCAGTTTAGCCTCAGTGTTGAATGTAGCCACCACCTTTCCTCGGACCCATTTCGTGTGGCACTGCAAAATTGTTGATTAATTTTGTGGAAGCTGTATGAAGGCACGTGTGTAATCTGTGAATTTTATCTCTATGTTTGCAAATACAGCATCTCTAAATTTCTCTGTGCTGTAATTCTTTGTCCTTTTGCTCAGTTTTGGAAGGTGACATGACTGCTAAAGCATTGATTGCTTCTGAGCCAGAGTAATATATATATATATATATATATGTACCAGCATATTGGTTACATGTTTTGGATATGCACATGTGTCAGGTCAGTGGTGTTCTCTGTCCTGTTTGCTTCCACCAGCACTGTCAATCCCAATGTGCATGTGAAGTTCATGGTATACTTTGCAAACTGAGGTAATGCATGTAATTTATGTCTTTGCCACATTTTGTGTCATACCCTTGATTTTTCTGTGCACCTGGGAGCATCTGTTGAATAGGTTATATTATGGCTTATGGATGTGAAGGTGAATTGGGAGGCCTGCAGAGTTTTTGCACAGGTTAACTAGGAGAAAATTGTGCTCTTTGTGGGTTATCTAGACAATGAAAAATGCTGGTTTAAACACAGAATTTCATATGTAAGGCCTGCAGTCTTCATTTGGTAAATATTTCCATTAAAATTAGCAGATCTATTTGCAGGCCTGGTTCTGCTTACATTGAATTCACTAGGGAAAATGAGCTGACTCTTGAGATGCCAAGATGCCACATAACCAAATCTGAATAGTGTTGGTCTTTCTGGCCTTTTGTATAATTTTTTACTTCACAAAACTGTCCTTCATCTGCTGTTAAAAGAGGAGTCAATAAATACTGTTTTATAAATCAGAATTGACTCTGAATTTGTCAGACAACTTGAAGTTTTTATTACTCTTAGGTAAGAGTGATGTGAAGAGACCTGAATATCAACAATACTAATCTCCTCATTTATGTTAAATTGAAAATTTACCAGTTAAAGTTGAATTTTGAGGTTTAACTCTTCATATGAGAGAAAGATCGTGTATGTGACTTCTCAGGAATCCATATCTAATCAGTTGTCTTTCCACAATACTTCATCTTAAATATTTGTTTAAATTTAATTAAAATAATAATGCAGTGTGTAATGACTCCATTTTTTTTCTTCTTGAATTTATAATAGACTTTAAGCTATTAGTTACTTTATGTGCTTTTATCTCAAATTTTGTTTTCCTACACACTGGTGATAACTGCCTATAGACATTCTCAAAACTGGTACAGTGATGTTAGTAACGTGTTTACATTAAAAATTCAAATAAACCTTCTTTTACAAATAGGCTGGAAAAGATGCCTCACAGTCACCTCAAAGAAAGCTTGGGCAGTGCATGACTACAGGATTACTATTTAAAAATACAGAGTAGCTCTCTGAAGCCCTTGACTTCTTTGTTGCAGCTTCTTTTCTAAGCTCATAGTGTCCCTTCAGCCTCCTTTAAGCAGAGAGCAAGCAAACCTGTCTCCTCTCGGGGCTCCGGAGGTACTTCTCTCCTGCCTTCTGCTTCTTCCCCAATTTGTCTTTATGTGGTGAGCACAAATGTATTCCATGTCTTGTGGCAAAGGACAAGCATGGAGCTGTGAAAGGCTGTTTCCTGACTAGAGAAACAGAGAGTCTAAAACTGGAATAAACCCAAAAATATTTCTGTCTAAGATAAGGTCCTTTTGGCCATTGTTTGTCATGTGTGCTGACAGGGCAAAAGAAGTTCAACCTTAAAATAAGTCTGACTGGAAAATACTGTCCTTTCTAAATTTCTGCCTTAATTTAGGAGATACTAATTTTCCCTTTCCCAGTTTTTTAGCTTCAGCAAACATTTTGTTTGCACTCATTTCATTTTTCAGCAGATAAACAAAAATTCAGCGTCCACATTCATAATTAAAGTTCCTGGTATTCAGTTCACGTTTGAAAATGTTACTGAAGTATTAATATTGCACTTAGGTAAGAAACTTGTTTCACACAGTTTGTTACTGACTCTGGAGCTAGAAGAGAATTAAATTTTAGTATTAGAATTCCTCTTCTGGAGCCAGTTTTGTTTTCTACCAACATTTGGACATTTGGCTGTGCATTTAGCTAAGCCGTGCGCACTGCAGCGCCTCAGGTTACCCAGAGGTTGTGTCACGTCCTGCGGCGCTCCATACCCTAATTTAGCCTGACATTACGTTTTGACTGATCACGTTAGATTAGGTGCATCATGTGTGCCCATACATGAGAGGATGTTTTTGTGCTGTACAGTTACCATAGTTGGAGGAGTTGGTGTTAAATGTTGGGTGTGATCTCGGTGTTCAAGCTCCTTGGACTGGTGGATTGGCCTTGCACTGACGGAAATAAATCAGCAGCGTGCTAACAGCATGTTCTTTTCTCTAGGCAAGCTGACACAGGGGCCCTGAGGGAAAACCCGCGAGACAGGTGCAATCAGCTGGACCAGAATTTAGGCCACAAGTGGAAGTCTTCTGTCAGACCTTTGCATGTGCAAGAGCCTACAGCTCTGCCTCACGAGAGTCGGGGCAGATCTGGGACATTGCCTAGTGACTACCGATACTCTCAGGAAAACGTGACTGAGAAGAGCAAGGATTGTAGCCTGCCTCACCTGCCCTACTCTGAGCCACAGACCTTGAATGAGAACCACTTCTGTCAGTCCTGGGGCAAAGGAGAGGAAAACCATAGGATAGAGCCAGTGCTGCCGAACAAGAAGCGTGGACCTGCTCCTCAGAGGCCACCACCACCTAAAAGAGATAAATACAGGCGACCAGATATTTCTGCGCCATCGCTCGGTACCTCTGCTGAATCTCTGCTGGTAGCAGCCAGCCAGCCCTTTCTGTCCTCATCCCCCAGCTCCGCCGAAGCAGCTTTCAATGGAAAACTGAAGAGTGCTAATCCACAGCAGCTCCAGCAAGTGTCATCCACGGAGAATGTTTGTCAGCACTTAGAAGAAAAAACACACCTAAAGTCTGAGTCTTCCAAGTATCGGTATCTTCAAAAACCTGGCATGGAGTCGTCAAGGTCCCCTTCTCCCCAGTTTGCACCACAGAAGCTCACTGATAAACCTCCTGTGTCCCTACAGGATGAGAACCCAGCCAGGTACTAGATGTAACTCCTTTACTATTTTATTAACAGTTTTTGCCCAGGTAGGCCTTATTAGTGGTTGTCTGTTCATTTTCTTTACACATCCTTCAAGTTCATTAAGCATTGAGCCATTGCAGCATATCTTAGAGACCGCAGACTTGTGTGAAATTCCTTTTGGTACCATTACAGTCCTTCAGCTGGTCTGTGGTTTCTTTTAGTTGACTTGTGCTGCTCAGGTGTTACAGCTGGTAGTTAGTAGAAAATGAAAGGGAAGGGTTCTAAAGGATTTTCCACTGTAAGTCCAGGCAAAGTCAGAACAGTCCCTGTCACCATTTCCCCTACCTGAGTCTGTATATAATATGAATCAGTGTAGGTACAAAGCAGGTGTGGGAAGGGAAGCTGGATCCTTTGTGAGAATATCTGTTTTGAAAACACACAGAGTAATATACACTGCCAAATCATGGCTGATTTCATGTTGTCTGTGGAGGGGTCCTCAACACTTTATGTTGACAAGGACTGAACACTCAGTAGGAGATTGTCAGTCCTTTCCCAGGGTAGATAAACTCAGAATTAGACCACCGACTGAAATTAATTGATTGCTGCATCTGTCATATGGTGCTAACATCATAAAAGGTTATTTTCCCACAAGATAACAAACTCTTCCAGGAAGCTCAGGAATCTTGGTTTTCATAAATCCTTCAGCACTATAATTCATGGTTAAAGAATGAAAATAAAACCTCTAAGCTGAATTCATGCAGAGGTTGCTTCTCTGAGCAAAAGCAGTTGGCATGGCTTTTCTCTACTCTAATGTAAATGGTTGAACAAACTTGGGCTGTTTTCCATTGTGCCTTATGACATGAAAACATGAATCACTTTTTTTCCTAAATAGGCCTTGTTGTTTCTCCTCTTACGACTGGAGGAAAAAATGAGGTTTCATTCTGCAGTGTTTTTAACATGAAGTAATAATGTAATTTACAATGAAAAGTGCAATATGTCGTATGAACCCTAGAATCCATGTGCTAAGGTAGATGACAATAATTGCTTCCTTAATGTTTTGCTTTGACTTCCTTAATGTATTACTTTTTGAATAGATATGAAGGATGCATAGAAAACCAATTGTATTTGTCCTTCCTTTTTGCTAAGCTTTAGTATTGAAATGAGCACTGAGGTATGCCTAATTATATGCCCATATCTGAATGATAAAATACTTACCCTGCAAATCTTTTGCTAACATTTAAAATTCCTAGGCCCAGACGGCTCTTATTTGCACACGATGTATTGTCCCCAGTTAATAATTAGATTACTCACTAAAACAGGTTCGGTCAAAAGGACAAGCATGGTGGCCATACCTCTGAACTTTTTATATGGTATTTATTTCATATGAATAAAATATATTAAGTAGATTTATCTTCATAGATAGTTAATCAGATTTGGCTTATTATTTCTGTTGTCTCCTTGCATATGAGCTTTTGGACATGCCACTTTGCCTGCTGGGGGCAGCTTATGTTTGATGATGTCAGCATGTAGCTTTTGTACTCTTTTAAGAAAGGGGTCCTGTCATCAGCAGGCCACAGTGAGTGTGTGTGCAGGGTTTCCCCCAGTGATTTAGATAGAACTGTGTGTGGGGCAAATACTGATGGTGTGCACAACCCAGCTATTGCCAGTGACAACTGTTTAGCATCAACACAGCTGAAAAGAGTGCATCAATAGACTTCCACTAAACCTACACTCAAGTCAAGGAGGGACTGTTTGTGGTTGGGTTGGAGCTTTGGAATGTCCACAAACAGAGTAGCTGCAAGTCAAAACTTCATGCTGCCTTTCCACAAAGGAAAAGCCTTCAGAAATCAGGAGGGTAGTGATTGCAGAAACAGAATTTTTGAAGCACCTGGTGTTGAGCTGCCTTTGCTTTTACTGAAATCAATTGATTTGATGATGCCTTAAGTTTCTGCAAAATTTTTGACTAGGCTGAGAGGAATGTACTCAAAGTCTCAAAACAGATGCTGGGCATTTTAGGTGAAGAATTGCAGTCAGCTCACTTCTTTTCCAGTTGCCTCCCCCCATTTATACATTCATCTTATATTTTCCCCCAAATTCCAAACTATGTTCCTCTTCACATTCTGGTGGGGTTTAAAATGTGTGGGTTTTAACTAAAATAAGCAAAAAAAAGGGCTGTGGGTGGTGGCTGGGCACTGCTCAGCCCTGCTGCAGTCAGTAGGAGCGTCCACATCTGAGGGTGGGGAGCTGGATCTAAGCAGTGGACATAGGAGTGAGCTCTTTAAAATGACAGTCCCCTTGCATGAAAACAGCCTGAACAAATGGGAGGGCGAGGTTCAGCATTGGCTGAAAAACCTGCCCCAAGAGTTGGATTAGTATGTCAAAGCATGTCCACAAAGCACTTGTGGAAAGTAAATACCTGCTGGGGGGCTGCACATTCATTCAGGGGCAAATATGCCTTTAAAATACAAGATACAACTTCTGAAAAATGTCAGGTCAAACAGATTCTGCTGTTACCAACAGCAGAAAAGTATAAGCTTATTTTAGGGGAAGTGACACACCCACACTTAGAGGAAAAGAGCTGTAGTGTGTCTTGGTCACTTATCTGAAAGGCGGCAAGCTACCCAGCCAGATGAAACCAGATATTTTAGCTAGTAGGCAATGTTCCTTTCCTTGCTGTAGAGCTTCCAAACCCACATTATGACAATAATTTTAAACTTTTTGCAAACTCAGACTAAACTAGACTTCAGTTTCTTATATGGTTTACATGCAGTACAGATGTTTCTGTAATGTTATTTAACATGTTATTGTCCAATTTAAAAATCTAAGTTAGCCTCTTCTTTAAATAGCTTTCCTTACTGAATGGCTAAGGTGGCCCTTTGTGCTATGTAATACAGAACTTCTTCTACAAACTTCTCTTAAAAAGAATATCCAGAATTGTATTCTGTCCTCTTCAGTGACTGGTTTCTCTTCTTTAGTGGAAAACTAGGGCACTATGGTAGGATCTATTTATTAAGCTTCTATGTCATATGTGAAATTTTATAAATGAAGATTTTTTTTTCACCATGTTTAACCATGTAATTAAGTTTTGAATTATTTCCAGGTTTTCCATGTGTGATTATTTGCTATTCTTGTAGTTCAGCAAAAACCTAGCCTGTGGGATGCTCCCATCTGGTCTGTTGTCTCTTCCCCTGGAAGAGCTGAGAATTGATGTGAGGGCATCACAGATCCCCAGGCAGCTCAGCTGCCTGTCAGGCCAGGAGCCGAGGCCACTGTTGGATCTGTGTGAGGCAGTGAGGTTGAGCTGAGGGCGCGTTTTCCTCTATAGCTATGGCAACAAAGGGGTAACAGGAGGTTCAGCTGCACTGTCTGAAATCTGAGGCCTGGCTGCTGAGATTGGACCCTTGCGTTTGTGGAAACAAACAGAAGCCCTGTATCATGAGAGTTGTACAAGGCTGATATTAGGATACCTTACAAATGAACTAATATTACTATCTAAAATTTGTGGGCAGAAATGAAAACATGTGGATTTAAGGTTTGAGATACAGTGCTAGGAATATTCTATTATCTCGCTCTCTTACCTATATTTTTGTGTATTTGGGCTTCCCCTCTGATTTGAAGATATGAATTGAGATTTAAGGTTCTTCCATTTCTAAGGATGAATTTTGTTTATTTTCCAGAATTGAAAGGGTTATAGACAACAATACTACAGTGAAAATGGTTCCCATCAAGATAGTTCATTCTGAGAGCAACGCGGAGAAGGAGAGTCGGCAGAGCCTTGTCAGTACTATGGAGCCTCCTGCTTTACCCAGTGGTTTGGAAAAGGATCAGATTAAAACACTCAGCACTTCGGAGCAATCCTATTCACGATTCTGTGCTTACACCAGGCAAGGTGTAGAGCCAGAGCCAGAAGCCAGAACCAAACCAGTTGACCCTCAACCAGCTGAAGAACCTGAAAGCAACTTGAAGGACAGCAGTGCTGCCACTCAAGCATCCAGCTATGTAAAGGCCAAAGAAAAGACCTTCGAAGACTGGAAGTCAGAAGAACTTGCCAGAGAGATTGTGGGAAGAGATAAATCTCTAGCAGACATACTAGATCCTAATGTGAAAATAAAAACAACAATGGATCTGATGGTTGGTATATTCCCTAAAGATGAACATCTCCTAGAAGAAGCTCAGCAACGCCGGAAGCTTCTGCCAAAAGTTCCCTCTCCAAAAATTTCTGAAGAGAAGTGAGTATTACTTTCTGTAAGCCGGTATATCCTTGTAAGCTTCTATCCAGAGTGTGTCAGTATTCCATAGGGGCTGGACATCAGAATCTTCCTTCTGTTGAGGGTCTTCTCTAAGACTTTATGATAGAATAGTAGTCAAGCATATAGTACTAATGATACCTGTAATGACAGGAACTGAACAGTGTTGTACAATATGAAAAATTTCCAAGACATGGTTGAAAGCTAGTTTTTGACAACTTAAGAAATAATTAACTTTTGACATTTCATAGTGATAACATATTTTAACAATCATCGAGTCTAGTAACTGGATAGAGAAGGAACAATAATCTCTCCTTTTTTATGTGATGAAAATTTACGAAGACAACTTGAAGCGGGCATGAGGCATTTCCTAGAAGGGAATGAGATCAAAGAAGAAAATAATTGAATTCCATCCACATAGATGTTCTGTGGTTTTTTTGTCTTCTTGATACAAATTATCTGATAAGTTGTATCCTTCTGGAGAAGTTTGTTTATGATTCCCTAATGAAATTGTTACATGCTTACATTGCACTATCGCAGTCCAAAAGGATGCTATGACACATTTTTTTGCACTACTTTGCAAAATGTAACTTTCCATTTTGTTTCCAGATGAGATGTCTTTGATACGTATCACTTCTTGTAATGGCGAAAGGTCTTCTGCATGATTTCAGTTTTAGTTTCTGCTGAGCATGTACTGAATTCATACAAATTTTATTCACAGTGTTTATTTATGCTATTTACATAGGTAATGGTTTTCTCTTGAACCCCCAGCTTGCTTGTGAAATGATGGCTCTAAAAGATTCTCCTTTTCATTGATTAGTCTGTCGAGGCAGTTAATCAAAGTTTTGCCTTTTTCCCAGGAAAGAGGAGCAGAGTGCACCGTCTGCCATCTCCCTGACAACCAATTCTACTTACTACAGCACATCTGCACCAAAGGCAGAGCTGCTGATTAAAATGAAGGACATGCAGGAGCAGCAGCAACAGCAGCAGAGTGAGGATGATTCTGAAGATGAACTGGATCATGACTTGTCGGAGAAGAAGGTAAAAGACATTTCTAAAAGTGTAATGGGAGGCTCTGAGTTCTGTTCATTACATTAACTGTGAATTTGTTTGACTAAACACCCCTCAATAAAAGGCCTTTTAGATGTACGGGTTCAGTTGGAAAAATCATCCTCTTTTGGTCCTGGGGGGTTTTTTTGTTTGTTTTTGGGGATGAGTTGTACACCTGTGAATTTAGGAACTTGATAGTAGGTGCTTCTTGCAACTTGTTGCACGTTTTGGAAAGTCTCAAGGGGAGAGAATTTTGAGGAGATTATTTTAGAATACTATTTTCCATTTGAAGCTCTTCTGTATTTCTCACTATGTACAAAGAAACAGCAGTTCTTATGTATCCCACTGAAGCTGGTGGTGGTTTTAGTTGTTCCAAATTTTTGAAATTTAGGTCCAGAATTTGGGTTTGTCTTGAGAGAGAAGGAACATACACACACCTTCTTTTATCTTTTTTATTTTTCTTCCCCTTTGTTTTCATGAGCAGCAAACTATTTCTCCTGCCTCCCAAATTAATAACAATTGTGGGAGATAACTAATTAGCCTGGTGCATTCAGTAGAAGTTAGTCGTCACAAGGGAGGGAAGCAGTCTTCTTATTCATCCCCATGCTTTGGTGTTTTATTTCTGATCAAAGGTCACCATAATTCCCTAGATACTATAATGATGATCTGATGTTTGTGTGGTTGGAGAAAGTGTTGTCCTACAGTAAAATCATTGCATTCATCTCATTAGTGATTTGGCACAAAATATTTTAATCATTGTTCCCAGTACGGATAAGCTGGAGGAAATGTTCTGTTTGATCAAGTAAAGTGATGTAGTTTAGCTCTGTTTACCTAAGCCAGTAATGCAGTGGTGTGCAAACCTTTTCTGTCCAAGTCAGCTCTCTGCTTAAAAATCAACTGCCGGGGTGTACTTGATAATCCAGTCCCAAAGAAATGACTTTTAATTATTAGGAATATATTTAGTCACTAAGAATGAGAGATTTCCACCTCTGGTTCAGTGCAGGCGTGGCTGGCACTGCATTTCAGGGGGCTGTTGTGTTTTCTTTTAGCTCTGTGTTGTTTCAGCCTCCCTATGCTGCCTCTGCATTGCACGGTTCAATGTGCTGTGCACTGCCAGGGGCATGGTGTGGCTGCAGCAGGAGACCTTCCCTCACCCTCCTGCTAGACAGCTGCTGAATCCAACAGCTGTACTACTTAGACAAATTAAGGATTTCACTTCATTTTAAATAATTTGGTTTTATCTGGTGCCGCACATGACTGTCACATTCGTGATTTTTGCTAGAATTAGTTTCATTCTCATTAATTACAGAGTTAGGAGGGAGGTAAAATTAAACCTTTCTTGTTTGCCCAACAAACTAAATACTAAAACTTTTATAAGCAAGAGTGCCATTTACTTCTGTTGATTTCCTAACAGGAAAATCATGTTCACCCTTTTCGTCCTTCTCCATCCATCCCCCCGGCTTCAGTATATACCACTGATCATATGAGATGGGAAGGTTTTCATGAAGAGCTTTTAGCAGACCCCTCCCATCTTCTCCTTTAAGTGTACATTGTAGCACACACACCCTGCTGCTTGCTGCTCTCCCTGCTCTTCCACATGGGGTAGGATGGAGCACTCAGTTCAATGGGCTTTCATCATGGATCTTGTCAGAAAACATATAAAACTCATTGTAAGTGGGTCAAGGCATCTTTATTAAATGGGCAGAAGATACAGCTTGGCCCAGCTTCTCATATTTGGCAACAGTTTAACAAGGGATTGCTAGGGACCTGAACATTTTAATGGCACACTTTATTACTTCAGTAATTTTAGAGGGGCCATATGCCCAGAACCTGTTTCTTGATTCCTGGAAACTGGTAGTTCTGTTAAGAGATTTCTTAAGTGCAATCCACTGTGGAATGATTGCTGTATTTGTCATTCTCTGCTCTGCAAACCAGAAATGTGTGGTGCTTTTTTTTTGCTTTTGAAATAAGTATAGGAATTTCATATAGGGTTGTTATTTTTTTTTTTAATTTTGATTTTTTGGGCAAATCCCTGTATTCCCAGCTAGCAGGAATGGAATGTGTGTGTCTTTTATGTACTGAGTTTAATGTAGGTTTACCACAATTATGAAATACTGATCAGATGCTGAAGATGCTATGAGAGTGTTTTTTGTAGCAAGAAAAATCCATGTGTGGCTGTGTAGGAAGTTTCCCCTTTACCCGTAGGAAAATTTCAGCAGCTCCTGAAGAGCATAAAAATAATTAATGTATACCAGTTTTTTTCTGGTTTGAGGCTTGAATTCCTTAGGAATGGGGTGGTGAGCTGAAAGCAGAGTATAATGTACATAAAAGCGTGCCAAGCAGTGAGCCACCTGAGCCGTGCTCTGCTGAGCCACTTTCTGCGTTGCTAGTCACATCAGCAAGAATGACTTTATTGTTTTCTTGTCTACTGGTACAGAATTCACAGCTATAAGTTATTCATCTGCCAGTCTCAAGATGTAGACTGCAGCTCTTCTGGCTCAGTAGATATTGAACATAATACAGGTTTTCTGCTGGTTAGCAAAAGCATGTAGTGAGTTCACAGTTGCTGCATGCAGAGGCTGCTTCATGTCGGTAGGAAGCAATCAGTGATCATAATCCAATTCTTAATAGATATGACAGTCTTAGAGAGTATTTATGGCCTTCTCACCTGAAAAATTGTTGCTTTAGAGGTTATCTTCAGATGCTTGGGGTGTTATTAAACAGGATGAGGATGTTACTGGGAAAATGGCTTCTTTCTTTTTTTAAATAAAGAAACTGAGAGCGCTGATCTGGACTGGCAGACCAGATCAGTAAATGCTGAGCAGCCATGTGGCTTTTTTTTAATTAAAGAAAGTTGCAGCACAGCTGCAGAAGTGAAAAAACTTGAGATAATAACAGAGAGCACCACAGTATCCTGCTGTGTTTCGAATGGTGGAACAGCAGCATAGTGCATGTCATCTGAGGGAAATGAGACTGTAGCACTGTGACCTACATAATCCAAATCAAACTGCATTTGCATTGAGAGAAGGGGGAAAAAATCAAATCCTGCAGATTAATCGGTCAGTAAAGCAGGCATCTGTAGAACTGCTTACTACCTTAATCTTTTGGGCACCCAGGCTAACAGATAACCCAGATCCAGATTAACCTGGACCGAGTACATTAAATCAAAACAGAAAAAACCAGTATGGATAATCCATGGGTTGAATTTCTACTTTCAAAAAGGCTGTTACATTTTCAGGGTGTAGTTGCTTTCTGTTAAGATGGGAGACTTTGTTTTGTGTTGGTTTTTGTTCCCAAAATAAATTGGCAATTCAGTGGCCTCTGTGAGCAGCAGCTGCTATCGGTATGTTTCTCAGTAATCATGAAGGCTTGTAATCAGACTTGCATTTAGAAAGCAGAGTTCCTAAAGAATGTCATGAGTAATTAAAAAAAAAAGCTAGGGGTGCTGTGAAACAATGATTATTTTAAAGGATGTAATTTTCATTCAGAATTTGCACTGAGGTGTATGTTTAGAGAATGCTTTGGAAATTTTTTGTACCTGAAATTAGCTGAATACCGAATAGGCATCTACATTTAAATGAATGAGGCATTTTTAGGGTGTGATTCATTTCAGAGTTGACAACTAGCTGAACTAACTTCCACCCCTTGTGCACCAGTGAAGGCTCATGGGCATGTAAGAAACAAGACCTCTTGCCCAGATGAAGGGGAGTAGCACAGAGGAACCACAGGTGATCAAAGGAGATCTGGATTCTTGGTCTGGTTTCTGCTGGTTCTGCACCTGACATGCTTTTCTAATGCAGTGCATGTGCACCTCAGGCAGTGGGGATGATAGTACAGAAGCCCCCCAAACTTCAAGTGAGGTTATGTATTTGCCTGGCCTGAGACAGTGACAGCCAGAGATGCTTCTTTGGTCCTTTGGCAGAACCACTTTGCACAGCTTTGCACAGAGCTGCTTTGTACAATACAGTGGATTTTATTCCCTGCTCTGTGCTGTAGGGATTATGACTACCCTACAGAAATGTTATAAGGCACTGTTAATGCTAAGATTTTCTGAGAGTGGAAGGACTGCTATTGGAGGAATGCTAAAATTATGCAGAAGGGAAAAGAAAGCTTGACAGTGCCCTAGTTTTAACTGCATCATGTAGAAAATACAGGATTGTTTTTCTGGTACTGTGTATCTTCCTAAGTGCAGCTCTTCAGCAAGGTGTCATGGACAAGGTATTTAGAGACACAGGCATGTGCTGTACTTTCTGCTGCTCACAGCAGGCTTTGAAGCTGCTCAAAGAAGAAGCAGAAATGCTTGTTGGTGGGGTGAAAAGCCTTCATCTTTTTCCACAAAGGTAATTTGGTTTAACACAGGTCTCAAGCTGAGCATCGTACAGCTGTTTCCTGAACCTTTGAATGCAGAGGTATTGACCTTAGACACAGACATGTATTTATTTGTAATGCACTCGTTGTCAAAGCCTCATGGAAGTTTGAAATGTATTAAAGTGCTAGCTGACATGACTTTCAGAAGTAGGGAAAAATGCAGTAGTGCTAATAAATTCTTATCTCTTTTATTTTCCACAGCAAGAACTAATTGACAGCATTAGTAGGAAGCTGCAGGTGCTGAGAGAAGCACGGGAGACACTTCTGGAAGACATCCAAGCAAACAATATCCTGGGGGAGGAGGTAGAGGCCATTGTGAAAGATGTCTGCAAACCAAATGAGTTTGACAAATTCAAGATGTTTATTGGTGACCTTGACAAAGTGGTCAACCTCCTGCTGTCCCTGTCTGGTCGTCTGGCCCGGGTGGAAAATGCCCTCAATAACCTGGATGACAACACCTCTCCAGAAGAACGGGTGAGAAGGGCCAACAATAATACCCCTGAATTTAGGGAAGCTCGTGGGGGGGTTTTTGCTTGGTTTTGTTTATCTGAATTGCAGTGCTTAACATGAGGGATAGTGAGTGGATAAATCTCATAAGGCCATGTTTTTAAGATTTCTTAAATCTTTTCTCTTTGCCTTCTTGGAATACTGGAACTACAAGTGGCTTGCTGAGGAAAAAGTGGGTTTGGGGTGCAACATACTGGAAAACAGACTTCTTGGCAAAAGTTTAAAGAAAGAGGGAATCTACTGATAAGAGCATAAAAAGGAGGCAAACAAAAATATTGTAACAATTCAAGATGGGAAAAGGAGTGTTCATGCTGTAATGCAGAAAGCTTGCAGACTTCTTTATACTCAGCAAGGATCTTGATACAAATCTGTAAGGTTGTTACAAAGAAAATGCTTTGAATCTACTGCAGCTTCCTTCCAGGATGCCTAGCGAGGAAGAAGAGCAAGAAACAACAGAAGGACAAGCCTTTAAAAGAAAGGGGGGCGGAGGGAAGGGGAAACAGCGTGAGGCATTGCAAAAAGAATTTTCCAGTAGAAAACATGTTTTACCCAAGCAGAATAGCCTGGTAGTGATGTGGAGGACTCCCAGCCGAAGTGAAAATTTCAGGAGCAGGAGCATTCAAGGTGCTCTTAACCTGTTGGATCCCACCTCTGCTTGAAGAAATTTGTTTACCTTCAAATCCCACCAGGTCTTACCTGGGAAGGAGATACATAGCAATGCAGATACGCACTAAAGGAGAGATGTAGATAGGTGTGAAACTTAGGCTAAAATAAATAGAGAGTGTGAAGGGGAGGTGTGTATCAACTGAGTTTAACTTCTATGGTTAAATGAATGTGAAGTAGGATTTTTGGCTTGTAGCTGTGGACTGAAATGCCAACAGTCCACCCAAGTGTTGTAACAGAATTTTTTCCACGGGCTGTGGCTTGATGTTGCTTCTTCAGCATGTTGCATTGTTTCACACATAACAACCAGTAAGTGCTGGGACTGATCTGAAGCTGTGCTTTTGCTGTTTGGCCCTAACATACTTGATTAATGGCTGTTCCGACCTCTCTCTGACTGAAGGGGAAGGGAAACTATTTGACAGCTTATTAAAGGGCAGATCAAAGCTTCTGACACTTGGAGAAATTTAATCCCTCATTAGACTTTTTTCTACGTGTGGTTGCAGTTGCCTAATGGGGAAGGAGCTACCAGATGATGTGTGCACATAGGAAACACAGCTTGAGAGCTGTGATAGAAATAGCTTGCTGGCTGGGTGTCGAAAAGGAAGACGGTGAGGAGGAGGTGCAGTAAGGACAGTCAGAAATTGTCTGTGTGCTCTCATGTCAAATTTATACTGACAGAAATCCAAATCCTTAACATATTTTAATCCCCATTCATCTTCACATGCACTGACACCAGTCTTGCCATAGTAACATCAGGAGAGATCCATCAGGACTGAGGTGAGCCCTGGAGGGAAAGACTTGGGGGTGTTGGTGAATGAAAAGCTCAACATGACTCAGCAATGTGCACTTAGAGCCCAGAGAACCAAACATGTCCTGGGCGGCATCAAAAGCAGAGAGGCCAGCAGGTCAAGAGAGGGAATTCTGCCCCTCTGCTCCTGGGAGACCCCACCAGGAGTGCTGCATCCAGCTCTGGGGCACAAAACTCAAGAAGGATATGGACCTGTTGGAACATTTCCAGAGTAAGGCCACTCAGTTGATCAGAGGCCTGAGCATGGCTCTTATGAAGACAGGCAGAGAGTTGGGGCTGCTCAGCCTGGAGAAGAGAATACCAGGGAGGTCTTAGAGCAGCCTGCCAGTACCTAAAGAAGGGTTACAAGAGGGAGCTTTTACAAGGGTATGTAGTGATAGGACAAGAGGGAATGGCCTTCAGGTGAAGGAGGACAGGTTTAGATAAGATGTTAGGAAGAAATTCTTTCCTGAGGGTGGTGAGCCACTGGAACAGGTTGCCCAGAGAGGTTGTAGACCTGCTCTCCCTGGAAATATTCAAGACCAGGTTGGATTGGGCTTTGAGCAACCTGGCCCTGTGAGAGGGGGGTTGGAACTATATCATCTTTAAGGTGCCTTCCAACCCAAACCATTCTATGATTCTATGAAATATATCTAGAAGTGTTGAATTTAGACTGGTGCTTGTGGCTTTTTTTGGTTGTCCTTTAGTATTTTGTAGGTCAAATGATAATATGTGGTGAACCGCTAATGTACCATATAAACAAAATGGGATTTTACTTCCTTTGCTGGGGAGCATATTCCCAGTGATCACTGATTTCCCCCCCACCCCAAGCTGATGTTGTCTCATAAACATTGCTCTCATAGCTTTCTGCTTTCTTGGAACCTGCAACAGCTTACCAGACTTTCTAAATAAAAGTATTGAAATAATGACTGCTAAGTTAATATTTTGACTATCAGATGCTCTGCTATAGGTATTTATTTGCCGCAGGGAACAGTATCGGATATTTCAAGTTCACCTTCTGAAAGGGCCTTCATCTGAAGAGCTACCAGCCCCCTTCCTCTTACATGGAAAGGCCAGTGTCTTCTCATTGCTTGCCCTTTGTGTCCATGTCCTCTTGCATTCATCAGCTTGTGGCTAGTTCTGCTGCTGCTCAGCATACACACACCTGCAAGGCTGCCCTGGGAGCAGTCTGGCCACGCTCCTGAGTTTGGGGCTGTCTGCTAGTTGCCCTGGTGAGTTCAGGAGAATTTTTAGTTCCATCTCTTTGCAGCAGATAATTCTGCTTGCAACTTGCAGTGGGATTTTTTTTCCCCCTGGCATAAGCTCAAAGGAAGATTAAACTGTTTTTTCTAATAGTGTGTGATTTTTGTGACTTGTCTTCCATAGCTGTCTTGAATCCTGAGTTAATCTAGGCTGTGTACTTTAAGTACATTGAGAGCACAAGGCTGAAAACATTTCACTCTTGAGCTTTGGGCTGTCTGTAGAAAAAGAGTCAGCACAGGATGCATGTGCAGCTCTGACAGGTAGGTTTATTAAAGCTCACTGGTCTGTAGTCCCCTTTGTCTCATACTTCCATCTTGAAAAGACTATTTCATACTCTACAAAAACACTTCCCTGTAAGTCCTTCAGGCTTATTAAATAGCATGTCTGATTTAACAGAAGGTGCAAATTAAAAAGATGGGCATGTTTTTTAGAACAGACTGAGGTTTATTTGAAGACAGCTTCTCAAAGAAAATGCGTCTCTGAAGCAAAGCTAGAAGTTATGGATTGGTACCTCTTAGGGGCACTTTTTAATTAAGTTCAGACATCTTGACAGGATTCTTGATGTCAGAGTAAGCCAGCCATGCTCTGTCACTGGAAAAAGACAATCACTTGTAGGCAGACATCTGAAATAGGTTGAATTGATGATGCTCCTGTTTCTCTCCATGTACTGCCAAAGGAGTGTGGCCCCATGATTCAGGTGGGACTGTCGGCTGCGTAGAACTGGTGATGCTGGGGGAGAGGGATATAGCTGCTCTCCTCTGATGTCCTCTTCCTTTTAGTGTTCCTCCATTCAGCCTCCCTTTTTCCTATTTTGTCTCTTGTGAAGGCACAAAGCAGAAAGTTTACAGCCCTTTTTGGAGAATAATGGTTTTATTTGGTTTTGCTTCCCTTTTGCCCTTCTGTTGTCTTGCCTCAGCTTTCACTTTTGTTCACATCTGAAGACCACAGGACTTCACATCTCATAGGGAAGGCTTGTGGATGCAGCAGAATTGCTAAATACACAGCGTCAGGAGCTGTATAAGAACAAATTGCTCCATTAATTGGTCTGTTTCTGGGTTCTGTAACCGCAGCTGTGCCAGCGCTGTGTATGAAAGATGTAAGGCATTGCTGAGCGAAGTCTTAATTTGAAGAACTGTTTTTCAAAGGCAACTGTATTGTATACAGCTATTTAGAACTATTAAATAGTAAAGGAGTCTTTGAAGTAATGCTTTTGAGGCCAACAGAAAGTAATGGTGCATCTTTCCTTGGTTTACTATATTTTTTATCAGTTTGTTAATTCATTTTATTAGTCTAAATTTTAAGGAGCATTCTTTTTCCACCTTTCTAAATATTCAGGAAGGTCTCTGTAGATGAAACAGACTTGAGATTTAAACAGTGAAGCTGTTGTCCCATCCTAGTGAACCCAGTGAGTTTATAACTGTTTTTCTTTTCTCCTAAGCGGACGTTGGTAGATAAGCAAAAGCTGCTGACCCAGCAACATGAGGATGCAAAGGAACTGAAGGAAAACCTGGATCGTCGGGAGCGCATTGTCTTCGACATTTTGGCGAACTACTTGAGCGAGGAGAACTTAGCAGACTATGAGCACTTTGTGAAAATGAAGTCGGCCCTCATCATTGAGCAGCGAGAGCTTGAGGACAAGATCAAGCTGGGGGAGGAGCAGCTGAAGTGTCTGACTGACAGCCTCCAACCCGAGCGGCTCAAATAAGGGCGCTGAGTCCAACCAACATGGGAAAAATGGGAAAGAAGGAAGGGATAGAGGAGTTTCCGAGTATACAAATGAGTATATTGGCTTGCCTGAGTGTCTGGTAGAGAAACAAGTGCACAAGAGAAAAATAGCTCTCACAACAGCAATAATGCTCTCTTTCTTTTTTTTTGGAATGATGTATTTAATTT
Source organism: Pachycephala philippinensis (assembly GCA_013397055.1). Classification (NCBI taxonomy): domain Eukaryota; kingdom Metazoa; phylum Chordata; class Aves; order Passeriformes; genus Pachycephala; species Pachycephala philippinensis. Next base: position 119,342 of record VWZT01006486.1, read on the forward strand.
TATAGAACACATTTTTATTGCTGGACTCTACAGCTGTTCCTCATTGCTTAACTTCCAGAAAGCTCCACAGAAGAGGACAGACTCTTAACCTTTCTGTTCAGTATGTTCAAAGTCTGTGGCAGTTGTGCATGCAAACAGTGGTTTTTAGAATAGGTTGTACCTTTATGTTCAGATGCTGCACAGTCTACGGGGAAACCCTACAGCAATTCATGAATGCACACACATTTAGAAGCTCTAAATTTAGTGGGTTTTTATGTTTTTTTAAAGACACATTAAATAGGGGAAGCGTGCATCTTATAGCTAATATATTCAGATTGCTGAAATACAGTGTCACTCTGATCCTGTGGCATCAGACACTTTTTTTGTAATAATGTATATAGGATGGCACTTTCCCCTTGCAGAAAACAACTTTAAAATCAGTCTGTTAAATGCTTCTTAACCAGCTTGCAAATCACCTAATGCCTACCTTGCTGAAGATTTTTTTTTAAATTATTTTGCAAGACATATTTGTACACCCTCTTAATGCAATGCAAGTGATTTTCTTTACCAAGTTGTACTTGGTTTAAGAAATGGGCTGGAAGTACTGTGCTGATTTTATTCAAAACATTTTTCATCTAAATTATTTAGAAGCCTCGTTTGCTTTTTTGTGCTTTTTTATGCATGTTTTTATTCTTCTTGTCCCAAACCCACTACACTTCATGGAAATAAATGTAGGTTAAGGACACTGCTTCTGTTTTTCTTCTGGTTGCTCAATATTGTGATGGTTTTATATAGACAGTTAAATTATACTGAAGTTGACCTACATAATGCTGTTCATTCCTCTTCCTCAAACTACCAAATGCAATATAAACAATTCTGCCATGTAAATACTGTGCATTACTTGGAGCAACTCTGCTTTGTAACTGTGAACACAAGTGGGGCTGTTTGCTTGTTTTTTCCATTGAACAGTGATAAAGGAGAGAATGTTAGTTCACAGTATCAGATCACTGCTTGTGTTCTCCTAATACTGCCATTGACTTAGATAATTTCCAGTAGCTCTAAAAAGAGGTGCTAACTCATGTTTTCAGTGCAGTAATGGGTTATGCTGACTTGCTTAGATACCTACAGTGAAATTCTGTAGTGTCTTAAGTGTCAAGTTCTATGTTAAGATAAAGTTTTGTAGGCAAAGAAAGTCTTGGAAGACTTTGTGTATATGCCATGTCCTTTGTAGTAAGGAAAACATTTATCTCTCCTCAGACAAATAGGTTCCCCAACCAGAAGCCATTTTCAAGGCTGATGTGAATGCCAGTCTGTAGCTAAGCAGGTTGAAAATACAAATAGTCAGTTGTTGGAAAGAAAGCAAAGAATTCTTCCCACTACTCCTGCAGTATGGCAGCGTTCACAAGAGTTTTTCTGTCCTCCTTACCTGAATCCTCTCTTTTGCGGGAAAGAACTGGAGAGGTGCTGATCAGTGAATTTCTTGTGAGTTGGGAAACTGGGGAGCAAAAATCCTCTGGAACCAGTTCCTTTACAGACAGATGCAAACATTAAAAGGACTGTTGCCCCCGCACACACCCTTATCGTGCACTACTTTGTATACCTGGACCAAATTTTAATTGAAATGATGTTGATGTGCATCAGTTGAGGTCAAATGGAGCTTCCATTTTGCAAGACCTACAGCTGACCGTAGTTTCTCCCTCCTAGTTCAGAAATGTAGTCTTCTGGCATCTCACAGTTATTTGCTGCTATGTTCCTAGGACAAGTGGTCCCTTTGTCCTTAAACTTATCCCTTAACCATAACAAACCCAAAACTAAACATAAATTATGCTTGTCTTTTAGCTTGCAGAAAAGTGTGCATTGTTTTATCTGTGGCATTTAAAAAATTTTACATATTGTGGTTACTCTGAAATGTGTATGTGAAATGTGAATAATAATATAATTACAATGTGTTTGTATACAGTACTTTGATTTAGATCTCTGATAAAAGGTAGCAATATTGTGAAAGCTATATCTATTATCCTTTTCACAGACCAGTTGCGTAGACACTATTATCTCCTTTCCTTTTTCAAAACTGTTGAAAATCACTCACCCTGGAAACGTGAAGATGGTGGCCTCCCGATGTTATATGTAAATCTGTAAATAGCTGTACTGTTGCTTTTTGAAAAAAATCTGGTGCTAATGTTCTGCCTTTGGCATCCTGGGGATGGCTGTTTCTTCATCCTTCGTTGTTCTCAATTCTAGTTCTCTTTGTATAGTGAAAGATTTCCACAATGCTTCTCCAGCTGTTTGGATCCTGCAGCCCAGAGTGAAAGTGTACAGTTTTCCTGCCTGACACTTAACATGTACCTACTGACAAATGGTATTGCTTGACTTTGAGAAAATAAACTGTATATTTCAATGTAGAGTTAGTTTTTGTGTGCAGTTTTAATGTCAAAAGCTACTCCTTTGCTTTGCTTTGCAGCGTTGGCCATTTCATGGTGCCTGTCAACAGTGCTCTGAGCTTTTCAAGGCCAGGCCAGTTATCTTGTGGTCTGACAAAGTTTGTTGTCTTTGCACGGCTTATTTAATGCGTTGAGTAATTGATCGTTTTCAAGTTCCCAGTATAAGTAAGTACCAGAAATGTGTCCATGTCTATGTAGTATTTTAAGAGTGTGAATATGAGATGGCAGAAAGGTAAAATATGTTACAAGGTTGATAAAATAAATGGGTCTCTCAGCACTTACAGAGTACATACCAGGGGAGCAGTTTAGACTTTCCTGCTTGGGCAATTCCACTGTTTCAGCTTCATCCCATGTTTAGAATGGATACTTCATTCAGAAATATCTAAATTCAGTGGTGTGCAAGATATTTTGCCAGAACAGATCACTTGAGAACTCTCCAACTGTAAGAGACTTCCACAGAAACTTAAGTTTAATGGGGTTCTCAGATAAACTGCAGAATCTTCTGCCTCGTTGGGAAACACTGGCAAGTATGCACAAATTCATAGTAGAGGTGACCACAAATCACAGAACCATAGCTTGATCCTGGAAATTAATTGTCTTTGATTGTCTGTGAAGTTCTTTATAAAATCTGGGAAAAGGGGAGTTAGGGAAAGAAAAATACTTGTAATATTTTTCTAAACTTCTTTTCACCCTTCTCCCTGTCTCTTTGTACATGGACCCAGCTGTTTGTGCCTGTTTTCGTGAGTTTTCCTGGTATAATCCAGGATGGCAGCTCTAGAGGAATAACAGTCTAGTTTTTGTGTACTACTTGGATTTTTTTAAAATTGCCTTTCTTTAAACTGAAATTCAGCTCTTTATTGTCTCTCATGGGGTACTTGAGACCCTCAGATTTCAAAGGAGTCACCATTTTATGACGTTCTTTCCCAGTCAAGTTCTAGTGATTAATTTTGGTGTACTTAATTGTCTCAGTTGTTACAGCTGAAGTAATCTGTTGGCAATCCAGTAGCTCTAGCAAGGCCTTATGATATGCAGTAGAAAGGAACTCCTGTTTTAGTGGTGTTCGGTCATTTATTATGGAAGTTCAAAGGCTTATTCTAATTAAGGGCTTCTCAGTTGTGCAGGTTTTTTTAGAGGATAAATTGTTTTTTCTATATACTTGAGCAGATGATGCCCACAGAATGCTATGAAAATTAACAATTCAATCTTTAAACTGGATTATATATTGTCAGTTGTCAGCAGTGGTAAATTGGTGGTCACATTTACTTACCACAGTTCCAGTCTGCGACTTAACTAATTATAACAAGCCATAAACTGTACGATGGGTAACCCATGTGAATTAGCAACTTGCCTGTGAAATCTTGGGTTGCATTCTTCCTACCTGCTGTTTTGTTAATGTTTGTATGAATAAAGTTGTTCCATGTGAAGTAGATTAACTTAATACATTCCAGAGGAGAATTTGAATTGAAATAAATTGGGTGCAGTTCAGTAGCAGAAGGTAATTCTCACTCAGGCTACAGCAGCACCCCTACAAGCAGAGCAAGTAACACTTTAGGACGGGCTACATTAAACACCTTTCTCTTGGTTGCAACCATGTAGGTTAGCGGGCTGTTGTGTATCTTAGGCTGAGTTTTATTTTAGTCTCTGCAGTTGAGCCTTTCCTGAGCACAAGGCTAGTAAAATGCAAATTTTTTCTCTTATGTTAAAAATCGTCACAGTGGCTTCATTTTTAGCTGCTTTGATATCTGTCCTGGAGGCAGTCTCCTAGGTTTTGCAGGGGGAGATGGCTTTGTGACTAGGATGTGCCTTCCACTATTGCCAAACACATCAGTGTTAGTGGAGTCTGTGTTCTCCCTTCCTCTTAATTCTCCTCCATGCAACAGACTGCTTCGTGGTAAAGTCAACAAGAAATGTATCCACAAACTGTCATTACCTGTTGCCTGCTGCTGCTTCTGACTACCTTGTGCTGGCTGCTGCCGTGGGTGGGGTACCGAGAATATCTGCAGTGATTTCTGGCACCTCTTCTGGGGTGAAGCAGAATGAGGAATTCTGTGTATCTCCTCCTCTCTGCGTGTCATTTGTTAACCTACAGCAGTGCCACTAGAGAACAACCAGATTCCCAATGCATTTCATCTTTTATTAAAATACTTTAATTTGCTGCTCGTGATTGTCTTAAACAGAGGAGAGATTTTAATTGATGCAAATGGATTTGTGACTGTGAAGCTGAAGATACACAGAGTGGTGGAAGATACAGAAAAATAATCATACTTACTCTCAGTAACATAAAATCTCCAGCAAAATTACATCTAAAAGGCCTGCATGCTACATGTCCCAGGTGAGACCTGTCAAGAATTTTAGGTCTATATTCCTATATTTTAATGGAGTTAGTGAGAGAAAGGCTTTTCTTAAGTGCATACCAAGCTGCAACTATGTTAACTAAACTATTAATTCCAAGCAGCTTCTGTAAGATGAGCCAGTATTGGCTCTGAGGAAGCTGTGGTCTGACACACGTTACTGAGAGTTGTTGATTTGCTGTTCCTTGTGAAAGCAGCATTTGCTGGGCTCCTTACGGAGAACATGTTCTGGAAACAGGGTAGTAGATGTCTGCTTACAAAAGTTTTACCAAAACATTGTTTCAGTGGAGCTGTGAAGTCCAAAAGCCTGAGAGGAATTAAAAAAATCTTTATGACGAGGATTATTTCAGGCATTTAGTTTCAACATCTGTTTCACTTCCCAGCTGTCTGCTCCTCATGGTGTTTGTTACTGATAAATTACAGTTTGTGTCTTTTCTAACAGCCTCAGAGAAATATAAATACAACGAGCAGTCACAGGCTAAATAATAAGCCATGGGAGGAAGATAAGATTGTTTATCTCAGTATCTAAATATGAAAGGCATGAGTCCTGTGAACACTATTCATGGCCACTCCCAGGAGTTGCAGCTTCAGCAGCTTTCTCACGCAGGTATGGTTCCTCCAGAGATAAAACGGGAAAACAAGCTGTGATGATTGAAAGTGGCCAACACTGACTGGAATGGGGTGGAGCAGCCATTCTCTTATTGATGGGGTGATGCATATCACAAGGAAGTGAAAACCAAGAAAACCTGGAAGGATCGGTGCCCTGAAGGAAGAAAAACTAAGCCAGTGGTAAAGTGCTTCAGGACTATGAATTTCCTGGTTTTCTTTCTCTGTACGTGACACAGCAGAAGTGTTCTGTCTCCATGTGCTAGGGCAGGCTTCTTAGTTACTGTAATGTAAAAACACCTTAAAGCATCTTTGAAAATTAAAGATACGGGGAATAACTTGGAATTTCAGAATCTGGGGTCTCACTGTATAAGACTATCGTGTTCTGTGCATTCAGTGACACCCCTTTCTTGGCTCAGGAGACACTGGAACAGCTCTCTGGCACTAAGGAGCCCTTTGAGGAAGAAGTCATCCTTTCTCTGTGATCATCCTAAATTCACTTAACAGACCAGCTCGCTGGACATGCTGAGATGCTGAAGTCACACAAGCTGGGAGATGAGGGTGTTTACAGCACAACACACATTTACAGAATGTGTGACCTGGCTTGTTCTCTGGGGTTTTGCTTCCCTAATTGCCACCTCTTTAAAGCTCAGTTTAATACCAGGCTTCTGGTTGAGGGCAGAGCAATACCCAATTCCTGTTTAAGATGGATCATTGTGTTCTGCCAGGAAAGCATGATTTAGACAGCAAGAAGCTGAAGATCTAAATATTCAGCCTTGCCATCAATAGGGAGTGGAGGATCTTGGGTTTCTGTTCCCAGGACTTTCTTGCATAGTTCATGGTAGGCCATCAGTGAATTTGAAAGCAGAAATACTCCATGGAGAAGTGTGACCAGAATGTACCCCAGTGCCCTAGCAGATCACAGAGTGGCCTGGGTTGGAAGGGACCTTAAAAATTATCTAGTTCTGACTCCCTGCCGTAGACAAGGACACCTTCCTCAAGACCAGGTTGCTCAAGCACTCATCCAACCTGTCCTCAAACATTTCCAGGGATGGGGCATCCACAGCTTCTCTGGGCACCCTGTTGCAGTGCCTCACAACCCTCACAGTGGAGAATTTGTATTTTATACCTAAGCTGAACCCACCTTCTTTCAGTGTAAAGCCTTGTCCTTTGTAATTCCCTCTCCAGCTCTCTTGTAGGCCCTGTTAAGGTGCTAGAAGGTCTCCCTGGAGCCTTCTCTTCTCCAGGCTGAACAGCCACAACTCTGTCATCACAGGAGAGTGGTTCCAGCTTTCTGATCATCATCCAGGCCCTCCTCTGGACCTGCTTTAAGAGGTCCACATCTCTCTTGTGCTGGGGACCCCAGAGCTGGACGTGGCACTCCAGGCACAATCACCTCCCTGGCCATGCTGCTTTTGATGCAGCCCAGGGATACATTTGGCTTTCTGAGCTGCAAGCCCCCTCTTCTGGCTCACATCCAGCTTTTTTCACATGCTCCAGATGCAGGATACAACATCAGGCTTTGAATCCAGCCTTAAAGGTCTGTATAATTGCAGTGTGAGTGCCAAAGGCTGTTGAAGATACAATTGCAGATCCACTTCTGTCCTGGTTTTTTTCAAGCCTGAGGTGCCTGGGTTCAGACACTGATACCAGAGTCCAACTCTTCAGCCTGTATGGGGGGCTAAATCTGGGTTGCAGTTTAGGTATATAGCTAGTGGTCTAAATAAGGAGCCTGATTGGCCTTGATTCTGTCTATAGCTGAGCTGAGGTAAGGTTGCTGAAAGAGCTTGGTTCAACCCAAATATCTTTCCCTTCCTCACCTCCTCCTCTTGGCAGACAAAGCTAATTTTTAGGCATTGAAATCAGAAGTGGGATTAATCCATGCCTTGGGTCCCTAACTCAGCACTAAATTCTAAAAGCTGGGGTGTTGTGTGCAGCATTAATTGCAGCTCTATTTGTGAAATGCCTGCACATGCTGAATCCTTTTGATTTTAATACAGAAGATATGTCTCTGGCATTTCAGATCTAGGAATTCTTACAAGGCTCTGTTCTCCAAATCTTCTGTGTATTTGTGTACAATTAGAGTTCACAAATTAAAAAAAAAAACAAACCAAAAAAACCCACTTTTCTTTCTGTTTTAACACAATAGGGAAGAAAAAACCCCAGGTGAGTAAACTTCATTGTCACACTGGTTTTGCAAAGGTGGAGTTACTTAGAGCAGCATTTTTTTGCAATGGGCAGTTCCACCAAACCAATAAGAGATTATTACAACGAAGCCCAGTGATAATGGTCACCGTTTGCAACATATATGGCAAACAGTGAAGAGGAAAGTTGCATAGAGAAAAATGGGTAGTCTGAGTGTGTTCAAACAAATTATCATTTCATATGGTGACATGCGAAGCAATTAATCAAGGAGCAAATGGTAGAGATCACATGGACAATGATATACAGAGCAGACTCTCAAAACCTGTGTGAGATCACAGCGAATGAACAGTTCACATGAGCTCTGTGCTCCAGGAAAAAGGCTGAAACAGAGGAACACGGGAAAAGTAGTAACTTGTGATGCAGTATTGCTGAAAACTTCATAAACTTTCTAAAATATTGTGTCTAATCCCACAATTTATATCCAGTTCAAAGGACAGGTAAATGAGAGAAGAGACTCACATAAATTGTAGAGAGTAGAGAGATGTCGTAACATAACAAAGAGCACTCACTGATGAAAACTGGGATTTAAAAGTTGTTGTGTGTGTGCTACTGAGCATCACATACAGCATGAGACTCGTTTGAGCAGAGAAAGTCCGGTCAGGACCCAGCGAGTACAAGGCAGATACATGAAAATAAAAATTAGGTGCAAATGTTCAAGGGTGTCAGGAGTGCAGTTCTGTTGTCCTGAGTGATGCGGAAAGTGCAGTGTGAAGGTTGGCCCTAAAGCCTCTGGAAGGCAGGAGACTGGGAATGAAAATTTTATGGTCACTATAAATCCACCTTTTGTGTTTGCTGTTTTTACATTACATACCGAGGTGTGAGTACTTCAGTAAATATTTAGATTGCCTACAGTTTTACAACAGGGGTTTTAGAAGAGCAGCAGTAATTATAACATGGCTTTTGGAGCTGACAGGTCAGGAAAACAGGTGGGAGGAGCACTCCAGGCAGCATGGCTCAGACAATATTTTTTCTTCCATTACAGACCCTCTCCACATATGCACCTATAGGAACTGCCACAAACTCTTCTCCATTTACTGGTTCAGTTAGTTACTCCTGTAACTAATTTTTTCTCCTGTGTTCGGGGTTCCCTACCAGTGTTCCTGTGCTGACCAATTTAGCCGTCCATAAAAGCATTCCCCTCTTCATCAGAACCTTCCAGGGGGTTGTCCCCACATTTTGAAACTGTCCCAAGCTCCAGCATGTGCTGGAGCATTGATGACCTTTCATCTCTGCCTTGTAACTTGTAAGCTGGCTGTGGAGGGCTTCGAGGGAAAGCAGGGGCAGTTTGACACTTCTTTCCCCCACTGCCCAAGTAAATGACAGACCAGCACAAGGATAAAAGGTAGAGCTGTCCTGCCTTTGAGTTGGAGATGCTGGAATAAAATGCTTTTGAAAAGCAGCTTCCCTTCACATATTTAAAGGATTTGCCCTGTCTGGAATTCTTTATAGAACTGCATCCTTCTGCTCTCCACTGGCACCCAGCTTGGGGCTGTTGAGGTCTTTGTAAGAATTCTGTTTTGCTTTCTGCAGTATCCTATTTTACTTGTGTTCTGGGTCACCAGAATATTTCTTTCTACTTCCTACTGCAGTAATCTAAGTAGGGTACTGGTCAGATGAAAGATCACAGTCATTGTTTAACTATTACAGTAGCCAGGAATTGGGGCAAAGGTACAGAAAACCTTTTGGGGTGTCAGTAAAGACTCTAAAGATCTCCTACCTCAGATCATGGCCATGATCAGCTAATGAGAAACCAGTTATTCATATTGTTCTCCTAAACTAGTACTTTAATACTGCCCCATCATTTGTGCAGGGAGCTGCTTTGTAAAGCTGTTAAACCCCCATGCTCTGTTAACAGCCAAAGGTTTCTATTGATCTCTTACTTTTATTCCCTTTAATGAAAATTCATTGGCATTTGATTTCCTTGTCACTTCTAACAGCTGATAAGAACAAGCTGTTAAAGCAGCTCCAGTGAAGTGACAAAAGCCTGGTGTTGTAGCACTGCAGCTCTCTCAGAAACGCTGCCAAGGCAGAGTGAAACCCCAGTGTGACATGTTGATAACATTCTCCCATCAGGTGGTCTTTTCCACTGGCTCTAAAATGTCAAGTCTGAGGGAAACGTCTTTGTTAAGCTGTGAATGACCTACTTTTGGGTATCTGGGAATAACCAGAAGCTTACCCAAACCACAAGAGTGCATCTAATTTTAGCAGCCCTTCATTTCATGCATGCCAGCTTTTGTGTTCTGCATCTCCAGGAAAAAACATCAATTTCTTGCTGAGCCAAAAACAAATTTTATTGGTTTTAAATCAGCCCCTTGTCGAGTCACAATCACAGTGAAATCATTCCTCTTAAAATTTTTGAGCCTGTAACAGTCATCTCAATTTTGCTTCAAAAACTAATAGTGAGCCCATTCCAAAGGATCTGTCATTGCTGGTCTCTGAAGAAAAGATCTAAATAACCCATGCTGGACACAGTCTGGGCAGCTGTGTTTTGTGTGTTCCCACTTCCCCCTGGTTTTTAACTGACCAATAGTAAAAGGGTCAAACTCTTTGTAGGAAGTTTCTGTGAGTCTTCTAACTCAGTTATAAGGGTATCTAGGGAAAGTTAAGGACAAAAATAAAGGGATGTTAGTGTGTCAGCAGGGGCTCTGAGGACACTGCTAGTGGTGTAGATGCTGGATAAAAGGTCTCTGATATATTTTTGATAGAAGAAGCACTAAGAGGTATGTGACCATTGCTAGTCCACTGCAATTTGTGCAAGATCGAAAGGAAGCAAGTCCAGACATGAGTGAAGTACAGTCTCCCTAGCTTGTAATACTTAAATTGGACATTGAACACCATCTCTCCTGCTGGGAGGGATAACATATAATCCCTCTCATATAATGTCAGAGTCCACTGCAATTTTAGGCTAAAACACATGTTTAAATCCCACCTGCCCTGGGGGAAAGTGGAACTAACGTGGAGGATAGTAGGGACTGAGCATTACACACGTTTATTTGGAACTTCACAAAGCAGAAGAGAAATCAAGGCCACCCAAAATACAATTACATGATCACAACAAACCTCTTAGCACGTTCTCTGGAGCCAGAAAACTTCCCAGCCAATGGGATTAACCATAAAAACCAGCAGCACCTGCTGGCAGCTATAAACGGGGTCAGTGTAGTTCGGGATTGAGCTGAGTATCTGATAACATGTAGTGCTTCCCTGTGGAGTCCCTTGAGGCTGGCAGTGGGTTTCCTCTTCAGAGGCAAGCCTTGGGCAGCCTGGCTGCTGCAGACTCCCAGCGTCAGCCAGACTTGGCAGGATGGACAGTGAAACCACTCTAGAAGCCAGAGCCAAGCTGTTAAACATCCGAGCTCTCTGCTGTGCTATGACAAGAGCAGCCGTGCCCCGGGATTGTGTTTAGGGGCACGGGAAGGAGACTCCAGTGGCTCATTCATCTCTCCAGCTCCAGCCACCTCCATCTGCCCAGAAACACAGCTGTCCCACATGGAGGCCTCCCAAGCCCTTCTCCTGAAGGCTTTCTTCCCCCTTCCCAAGGCATGTGCAATGAAGTGCAGGTGGTTTTAACCCTTTCCAAAGGCCATCTGGGTTTTGGGTGTTTGTTACTGCAGCAGCTGTGGAGTTTATCTATGCAGAGTCCAGTGGGCTCTTTATGGGATTTGCCTCAACAGTGAGGTACCAGTTGTGCTGAGGGTTTTGTGCACTTTCTGAAAACACATCCTCATCTTTAAAGTGTCATTGCTTTCCAGCATCATTTAATGTACTGTTGACAGTGTATTTCTGATCCGTGTTTGAAGAGGTCTGGGCAAAACAGGCAGAGGGTCAGCTGCTGCTGGGCTGTGAAGCACTTAATGATGAGAGATGTGTTGAGTTTGGTAGAGGTGTTTGTCTCATCTCTGAATTTCCCAAGTTATAAAGGACAACTTGGTTTGGCCATAAAGGTAAACAGTTAGGAAAGGTGTTTATGGAAATACTTTTCTTAGACTCAAGCCATGGTTTTAGAGGCCCACACTTAGGTTCAGTGTTGGATTTGGAGAGTTGTTGGTCTGATGCTCTGCTGAGGACAAGCAGGGAGTGACCAAGAGTGAGGACGCACCAGCTCTAATCCCCTAAATTCACTAATCACAGACTGCCCAGCTGCTGCAGGGAGGCTGCTGTGCTTCCTGGAAGAAGTAACCTTTGTCTCAGAAACAAAAAGTGTGAAAGTCCTTGTACCTGAGCCTCCAAGCTGTTTATGGGCTCTCTCAGCTGCCTACGTGGTACCACTTGCTGGGCAATGTATCTTGCACAGCGTCTTGATTTCAGGCTGGTTTTTCAATGTGTAACAAATAAAAGGAAAAATAACTTGAAACAAATATTTCCTGTTCTGTGGTATTTAACAATGAAATTGTAAACCGCAGAAGGGACCGGGCTTGATCTAAAGGTCTTTGAAGTCAGCAGAGCTATTTCCACTGATTTCAGTGTGCTTTGGGCCCAGGCCACAGGAGGAAGAAAGCAAATGTTTTCTACCTCAAAAAGTATTAACCATTGGCATTCAAGGAACAATAAAGTCTTACGTTCAAAATGTGTTCCTTTATTTAAAGTAGTCAGAAGTGTAGTTTATTTCTATCTGTTTCCTAATAATTTGTCACTATTACACTGAAAAGGAATGTTTATAGAGCTCATAATCATACACTGAGAAGAAAAAACACTTAATACTGTCATTTGCTTCCTAGCTTCTTCCATTCCATTTTGTGTGTATTGTATTTCTCACTAATGTAATGATGCTTATGCTGCTGGTTGTTATCACAGATTGAGCACTGTAGATTTCCAGTTGAATTAAATTTCGCTGTACTGATGGTGGCTGACAGGTATCTTGAAGATTATTTTTCAGTACAGTTTAATCTCTAAAACATCACAGTGGGTTTGGTTTTGTTGTTGTGTTGGTTTTTTGGGTGTTTCTTTTTTTTTGTGACTGAGAAGAAATAGGTCAGAGACAGAATTTGGTGAGCAAAGAATTGTTCTTCTGACAGTGGTGTAGGGGACACCCCTCCTGTCGCAGGGTGAGACAAACAGGGGTGTGTAGCAGCTTCATGGGTAAAGTCAGCAATGGTTTTCCCTGCAAATTTTGCCTCACACAGTTATTAAATGCAAGAAAAGGAATCTATCTGCCAGCTGCCTACTGCCCAAGGATGCTGTCCCTGTGAATCAGCAGCCCTGTCAGGATGTCAGGAGGCCATCCTGGAGTCTGGCAGACGACAGCAGCCCACCGGGGTGTGTGTGTGTGTTGGGCTTCTTGTCACGCAACAGCAGAGTCTGAGCAGCTGAGTTTGCCTGTGCACCAAACCAACCCCATCCAGCTGTGAGCAGCCAGAGAGGAGATCCCAGGCTGGAGACCTGCAGGAGAGGACAAGACTCTGTTGTCATGGCCAGGCTGCATTACCTGCACAATGAACCGGTGAACCAGCATCAGCTGCAAGGTACAGCAGGAGAGGATTAAAGGTGATGCAGAAAACAGGAGGATATGAATTGATGACATTTTGCAGCCTTCTTTAGTGATGGCAATGACCAGCCATTGTGCATGTTACAATGAGAAGAATTTTTCAATGAGAAGAATTTTTAGTGGGGCTTCCCCATTTCAGGGTATTGCTGTGAAATAAACTTACTTGTCTTGTAACACCAGGCCTTGAAATGTCACAGAATCACAGAATATTCTGAGTGGAAAACGACCCAAGGATCATCGAGTCCAACCCTTGAGCAAATGGCCCATACAGAGATCGAGCACAAAATGTTGGTGTTGTTAGCCCTGTTCTGCAACCAGCTGAGCTACTGCATCGTTTGGAGTCTACCACAGTTTAAGAATAGGCTTCAAAGAGGAGAAAGCAGAAGGAAGTTAAGAACATTCTTCCAATTTGTAAGAGCCATTGTTTACATTCATGGGAAAACCATGAAGCAAGGCAAACATAACATAGTTTTAAAAAATGTATGTGTTTTTTTAAGCATCTGAGATAGCAAGCACAGTACTATTTGTACTAAAATGTGGGTGCTGCCAACCAGAGAGTCCATCAAGAGAGCAGTTCAGCTCGAATTTACTCCTTGGAAAAACTCCTCCTTCTCCCCTTTATTTCTTCTGCAGAGCTGCACTAATTTAAGTTGCATAAATACAGGAAGAAAAATCTAACAAAAAAGAAAGGATTATTAAATCACTTTGTTCTCTTACAGACGGGAATTCTGTGTCCTTCAGGCTGTCAGACTGGGGCATCATGATGGCCTCAAGTTGGAAAATCACGTAATCAAAAAGGTAGATTTTCTGAAAGGGTATCTTACAGAAAACTGTAATCTTTATGCTTTGGTGTTTTAAAGCAATTAGACATTAGGCATATGGCAAAGCTTTCATATTTTTATAATATGTTAATGATTAACTGACTTCCTACATCTTTGTTGACTTAGTGGGAGAGAGACAAGGAACTGTGAGGTACCTGTTTGGTAGCGTAACAAGTTGGACAATTTGCACGGGCATTTTTTTCCACCTCCCTTTTGGAACTTGCTTCATCCAGCTGACACTGCTTCAAAGCCTTAGGCAACTCTCAGACTCAGAGAAGTAAGTGCCCCTTTTTTTCTAATATTACTTGTTTTATGAAGTGCTGATAGAGAACAGATGGGAAGAGATTTAAATATTTATTTGTTTTCTATAAAGAATGCTTTCCCAACTGGGAATTGAAGAATTAAGTTTTCAAGCATTAAACCACAGAGATATTGCTATGAAGAGACCTTTGTAATTGCTATATTGTTGGGTTTTTTAAACTCCCTTTCTGCTGCAAGACTTATATTAAACAAAAGATTTGGTTAGTAAACCATGCTCAGTATAGTCCAATAAAGCTGCATCTAGGCTATAAAACTTTTCAAAAGTAGAATTTGAATGTTAATTTAAAAATGCATGTGATGTCTGGCATCATCTAAAGCAAAAATATTTGCTTAAAACATGAAGTAAGTGGAAGCAAGTGAATTTGCTCTTACGTGGGCTGGAAAAAATAATTTTATGCTTATTTTATATAAGAAGAGTTTATAATGAACTTTCTCTTTAAGCTGGTTACAAGCTGCAGTAGAATTCCTAGTCTTTTGGCAGGCAAGTGGGTTCAGACAGGGAGACTCAGACATCGCTCTTCGGTTGGAACGTTTTTTAGCATATTTTATTTTAGCTGTGCTATCATTTACTAGGAAGCAAGTATAGTCTCCTATCCTTTTGGAAAGCTCTCCTTGCACCCACTTCCCCCATCTATGAAGGAAACCTCACCAGAAGGTTGCTGTGTGCAGGTTGCTGTGTGAGCTAAGAGTGGTCTCCCGCTGCCCCTTTAGCAGCCGCTTCCTTACGTGCCCTTGGCTCAGGGAATGCTCCTTCCTCCCACCCGAGTGCCTGTGCAGCACTTCCAGGCTGACATTCAAGGTGCTTCAGGAGTTCTTCATTCTCCTGCAGCTCCAGGAAGCATTAGCTCCCTTTCTTTTGGCTGGAAGTTGTCTCCTCTTGGGTGACACCTTCCCATGCCCCAGGTGTATGTTCAGTGCCCTCCTCTTCCCAGTCGTGTGTGAGTTCTCTGGGACCTGGATGTGGTTGCCTTATTTACACTACTGAACCCTTAGTGCTCTTTCCTCTGTGCCAGACACCCACAGTAGGCAAGCTTTTGGGCTCCCTCTGCTTTCCGAAGCTTCCTGAAAGGGTCTCATCTCAACACAGCCAGGTTATCTGCCTTGGTTTTTCAGAGGCTCTCATTCCTGGAATGTCTCTAAACTGTTCAATTTTGGCTCTAAATGGAGCTCCCTTAAAGGCAGAGGCAAAACAATCTGTAGAAACTCTGATACTATGGGGTCATCCGGGTCCTGGGTCAATCCCACTGCCATCTCACTGCCTACCAGCCTGCAATGTTTCCTTATGCAACAAGAGCTCAAGGTGGGCTCAGCCACAGAAAAGTAAATTACGGCTTGAAAAAACAGTGACGATATACAGAAATTATCAGTTTCATTTCATCCTATTATCAAAGCAAATCAAAACATTTTCCTGAAATAAGCAAAGGACTTTTACACAGCTAATCTTCAATGTATTCTTACTTGATGGAAGAGAAATGAAGATTGCTTTGGTTTGCTTGTTTTGAAACACAGTGAATAAATGGAAGCAGCAGAATTCATAACATTGGATTATTGACATTTGGAGGGACAGGGGACATAAGGCATGTTCAATCTGGACATACCCTAGAATGACTTTTAAGACTCTAGGCCCCACTAGTTTGTCTTTTCTAATTGAAAATAAGTATTTTAGTGACAGCTAAAACCTAAACATGAGATATCAGAGTTCAAGACTTCATGAGAGTCAGGGAGACGTATTCCAGGAATGGGTCATAAATGCAGCTAATTTTATTTCTAGGAAAATAGAACAAAATAACTGCCACACTGACTGTTTGAAATGTCTTTTGAAGAAGGTAGGAATAGACTGATTTATCAGCCAGTGGTGGCAACTCTTGTGGCCAGGACCACAGCAAGTAGATGGCCTTAGACATAAAGCTGTGCTTCAGCCACAGCTGTGCTGAAACAGTGATGGCAGAAGGATAAAAAAAATTCTGAAGTTCTCTTCTAGACATATCCAAACTGAAATATCCTAAGGCATTAGTATAGTCTTTGAATATCATGTCAAGGATCATGCAATTTGTGTAAGACCTCCACAAATTTCCATGGCAAGACCCAGCTCCATCTCACATTTCCCTGCAGTTTCAGTGTTTGAGGTGTTATGTTCCAGGTGTTGATGACTGCCCCATCCAGCTCTGCCTGGTGCCTGAGGTCCCAGAGGGGTAAGAGATACTGCAGAGAGGATGCTGCTGCTGGGGAATGTATCACCCAGCACACACCAACCTTTAAAGGACCTCTGCTAAATGGCAAACTCCCTTCAATGACTCTGGAAGCTGGAGCCCTCTTGTTCTCAACCCATCATATGAAATGACAATTTTAAAGACAAGTCTTGCAGGTGATTGTGTGGCTGGGGACACTCTTATACCACCCTACAAGCTGGACACCCATCCCTGGCACAGGCCCTCATCCCCCCAGGAGGGAGCCCGAGACCCAGCAACCCGAAAGGCCCAATTATATTTAAATGCATGAATTAAGAGAGTGTGATAGCTTTTTTTTCTCTCCTGCATTTACCTGCAAGGTTTTTTAAGTCATTGTTTCAGGAACTTAAGGCAGGTTGAGTTTTAGAATTCAGATCTGAAACCCAATGGATGGATATAGACTACTGAATGTAATTAAAACAGCTTTCTGGAAGACACAGTATTAATTCCAGAAGTGAAATACATTTGGTATAAATGAGGTTTCTCCACCTTCAGAACTGATATTATAGCCCCAGCCTTTGATCACTAACAATTACTGGAAGTAAAAGAAGCCTTTACAAAATTTCAAGTATAGCTCCATTTCTGTTTTTTCCTGCTGCTGAGAATATCAGGAGGACTGTGGCCAGAATATCAGGACTGTGGCCATAAAGAACTGATCTATTCAACTGCAACATTTCATTTTAGTGTTTTTAAAGGTAAGCCTGATGCACAGATGACCTGAGACCCACCCTATGAAACCACTTGGTGGTTGTGAGAGCAGCTTGCTTTTATTTTTTTCTCCTGGAAGCAAGCTTGCAGCTGTAGGAAAGTCAACATGACTCTCAGGTGTCCTCTCTGTTTCTTGAAGCTAAGAGTGGGATAGTCATGTCGAGAACTGTCCCTGTAGTCCATGTGCAATGGTTTAACATACTCTTCATAAAGAAAAAGAGCTACTCACTGTGCAATGCTTAATTTAAGTAAAAATCAGCCATAAATACAAAAGGATCCTTCAAGTTTCTGGGTTTGGATTATTACACTAGCATGTATCATCTTTTACTAGCAGCTTCTGTCTTCTCTGTGCAAATTTGAATTGAATGCTAGCAAATTTACATTTAATATGCACTCCCCTATGAAGACAGGCTGAGAAAGTTGGGGCTGTTCAGCATGAAGAAGAGAAAGTTGTGTGGAGACCTCACAGCAGCCTTCCAGAATCTGAAGGGGGCCTACAGGAAACCTGGAGAGGACTCTTCATCAGGAACTGTGATAGGACAAGGGGGAATGGCTTCACAATGGAAGAGATTAGGCTTAGACTAGATGTTAGGAAGGAATTCTTTACTGTGAGGGTGGTGAGGCACTGGAACAGGTTGCCCAGAGAAGCTGCAGACTCCCCATTCCTTGAAGCATTCAGGGCCAAGTTGGATGGAGCTCTGAGCAACCTGGTCTGGTGAAAGGTGCCACTGCCCATGGCAGGGGGATTGGAACAAGACATCTTTAAATTTCCTTCCAACCCAAACCATCCTAGGTTTCTATGATTCTGTGATTCTGTCTTGCTTTTACTTTAGTAGGGTGTTTAGAAAACGGCTTTCAGGTGAGAAGTCTGTAGAAGCAGCTCTCTATATTTTAGCTACTGTTTCTATACTTCCCAAAGACCATCCCCAGAAGCTGCTGGAGTGGTTGTTGGATTGAACTGAGTAGATTTTAAATGAAAATGCGGATGAAATCATGGGATACTGAAAGATGGCACTGCAGTCACCTCTCAAAACCACTATGCACTTTTTTGGGTGAAAAGGGTTTTCAGTCATACTTTTCATCCACTGACATGGGCACCACACAGACCTAGCTTGTTCCTGCTGGCCAGATTGCCTTTGTAGGCTGATGCCGTGCCATGAAGTAGCTGGTTTGCAAAGCTGGAATGCTGAAATCTGCAGCTCTGAGTGAGCTCCTGAATCAAGAACTGCATGCCGGTGACACCACCTAATTACTCAGAAGATCTCCTGTAGCTGACTGAATATGAGTTCATTTGCCTTAGGACATTTCATCTAGTGATTGTGTTACATCACTGTATTATTCAGACCATACAGGTAACCTTACTACACGAATTAAATTAATTCAAAATATTTATATAATTACTAAAGCATGAAACCAGCCAACGCTGTCTGTGTTAGCACAGCTTGCTATATGATCTGGGCTTTGAACTATATTTTATCCAATATAGCTCAAACATGCAGGGACCGAGCTTTCACATTTTTCTCCCAGCAGACTGAAAAGGGCATTTGTACAGGGACCAAAATTTTAATTAAAAAAAAAAATTTGGGGGGTTTTTTGGTTGTTTTTTTTTTTCTGTGGATGTCAACTTGGTGACAGATCAAATTCTTCCTTTCCAAAAGGGGTGCTTCTGTCCTTGAAATCTACAGGAATGGCACTGCTGGTGTTTGAGCCAAGTTCAGCACCTGCCTCACCCACCTCCTGAGGATGGACACTTGTGCAGGGTCACCCCCAAGGTGTGACCTTTTCCAGAGTCCGGCTGAGGCAAAAGCTGGCAAAGCCCTGACCCAGGCGCTGCTGTAAACCCCAGCCTGCTACACCCAGCCCACCTCCCTCCTTTCCTTCCTCCCTCCCCCCCTCCTTTCTTCCCTCTTGAGGTCTCACAGCGAGGGAGTCGCTGGAATGGCTGAAATCCTGGAGGAAGACGCCCTCTGCAGCTCGCTCCCAGTTTTATTTGGCATCTGCAGCTCGCTTCCTGTTTTATTTGGCATCTGCAAGAAAAATGTCTTGTTTTGGTTTTTTTTTTGGAAATACTTGCCACTGTAGTTCTGAAAAATCAATGTATCTTTCTACACTTTGGGGAAAAGGAGTTTCCCTGATCCTCTTTGCCCAAAGGTTTCCTTTAAAATCAGTGCTTCTGGCAAGTGATACATACTTGTCTTTTCATTATATCAGCAAAACCTCTATCATAGTGATAGAGACTGGAATCACGAACTAGAACGTTGTTTTAATTTTGACATGTTTTCATATGTCAAGAAAAATCCTGTAACTATTTTACCTTGATGTTTTGTTCCTTATATCCATGCTGAATCTCGGTACCAGGAGGTTGTTAAGTATAGACTTCTGTTTGATTTTCCAAAACACACAAGTATGAGAACTGTAATTTAATTTCATCATCGATCTCAAAAGTACTTCTTTTGAACCTTGGTTTTTCTCAAAGTCAGTGATACCAGGTTAGATCAAATAAGCTCCAGTGGGCAGGGTGTGGAAAAATGAGCCAAAATGAATCATTTCCTACATAAGCAATTTTTTGTGTGTCTAGACACCAGATAACTCACCTAAAGCCCATCTTTGATAGCTGGTTACTCTCCAGTGTTCTCAGAACTTTTGTATAAGCCTTAAATTCTTTCATCCTATGTGTTTGCTTGTTCTGTGTTTTTTGGTGAATCCTAAAGGCAAAAAAGAACTTTCTCTAATTTTTAATTTTATAGTTCAATTCTGGACACAATTCTAAGTATCTCAGCACATACAGATTTGACAGTGGGCTCAGAATCACATTTAATCTCATTTAATTCTGTGAGCAGACAGTCGGGTATGTTCAACCAATGAAGTTACATGCTGATAAAATACTCTGAAAAGCTCTTGATGATAAGGATTCACCTGCTGACATATCTTTTATGACCTTGATATCAGCAAGTTGTTTAAATGAATGTTTATGATGTACACGAGAAGTGTTACAGACATATGGGCTCTACACAAAATGGGATCTTCACGTGGTTCAGGTTTGGCTTCTGTGTGCTCCACGGATTCCAACAGAAGATGAAGGGAGTCAGCACAGGGCTCCTCTGCTCATGCTCTTTCCTGTCCAGCACCTTCCCATCACTGGACAGGAACAGAAACAATGTTATTTTGATGTGGAACTGGGACAGAAAGAAAACCATCCAAAATGTCCCTGGGGCTACTGTGCTCTATGCCTGGTAAAAACAGCTAATTAGAAAGGGGGGTTTATAATCACTTTGTAAATACCACAGCAAATTGAGAAAGTGTTTATAAATTAGTTTCAGTTTAGTAGACAAAAATACAAGACACTCTTCCGGACCAATTTCCTCCATGCTGGGGAGGATTAAATGTACACTTGCAATAATGGAGATTAATATATCCCACAGGAAATCAGTCCTATTGGAGATACACAGATGAATTGGGAGGCCACGATGATAAAATTGAAGGTGTTGCTGTATTTGTCTGGCATCAAAAATCACTCTGTCCCATCCTTTCATGGCTGGCATCACCTTCAGGACTGAAGTAAGTATGTAGTGGGCACCAGTATGAGAAGACACTGTCTACTTAAGGCCATATTGTTATGAAGGTATTTCTTTTTTAAGATTTCCACAGGTTGATTTTTGCAACTAAATTGTATCGCCAACTGAATCTGTTTAGCTTAAGATCAGTAAGTAGAAAAATTGTTGCTTTAGTCTTTATGTTTAATACACAAGACATTGTGGCAGACATATCTTATTAGAGTCAACTTGGTACAGTATTTCTCCAGTCTTGAATGAAATAGGAGCACTAGAAAATATATTTTAGAAAACTTAAGATCCCTAGAGCCTGTCAGATCTACACAACAAATTTGAGGCCACATCTTCTCTGATCACAGATCATTCCTATAAGTATTAAAAAAAGTGTACAAAAGACATGGGAAATTAAGTGTTGATTTGTTTATCTTTTTTTTTTTCTTTTTGTTTTCTTTTTTTAAAAAAAATACAATAAAACCCTAATTTGCACTCAGAATGTACAATCAGCAAATAGATCTTAAATCTTTTGCTAGGCTAAATGACTAAAATATTTTCCAGCACACTTTTAGGATGATTCAAACTGGGGAAGCTGGGCAGTTTATAAACAAGTGGGATTTGCAAAGGTAAAACACTAAAAAAAATCTTGGGTGAAGTTTGAGGGTGGGAAAGCAATGACAGTATATCCAGGCTCCAGCCCCTGCACAGTGTAACATTTCTGATTAATTCAAATGTTTCTGCTAATGCATTAATGGCTAATTAATCTGAAAATGGTCAAAGTTCAGTGGTTGTTGTCAGACTTTGTGGCCTGGATTTGCTCATGCCTGTGAACTCCATTTTCTGTCTGACACTGGTTCCAGCAGCTCTTGGTAAAGGCAGCACAAAAGCTGAAGTCTGTACAGACCGGGCTCCAGCATCAGCTGCTGGGAGAAAGGAGCACAGATTCTGCTTTGGAGGATCTCTTGCAACAGTCAAGGACCTGAGGATTGTCTCAGATTTAGTTCCTGCTAGCCAGTAACTCTAGGGCTCCTGAGTATGTGTAATGTGTATAAGGATCTTTGAACATAATGATTAACAAAGAAGACAATAAATTGGAAAAAACCATGAATTTTCCTTTTGTGAATATAAAAAGGAGATCATAAGGGGAGCTAATCAGAGGCTCTTTCTCCTCCGTGTGATACCATGACATAAACAGAATTAAAAGCTGTATGTTATTTGTCCATGGATATTACATTTCAACAGTTCATTAAAGCTGGGGAAAGATGACTGCCATCCTCCCTCTGCACACACATTCTCTTTTTCACTGACAGGTTCACCTGTTCACCCAAATAATAATTGCCTTTGTCATTTTACTTTTTGTGTCTTTGCAGTGCCTCTCTCTCTTCGCATGGCAACTGTGTCTGTGACAGAGCAGGAGACCTCCAAAGGATGAACTCCCTGGTCAGCAGCTCGCACCTCCAGCTTGCTGCCTTTGCTCTGGGCACGGTAGGCTGGATCCTGTGCACCGTTTCAATGGGAATTGTGGAATGGAGAGTGTGGCATGTGGACAACACCACCATCATCTCCTCTGGCATTGCCTGGGTGGGGATTTGGAAAGTCTGCTTCATCAGTTACCTTCATGTCTCACCTGGCTACAGAGAACAGTTTTGCCATAAATTCAGTGGCTATGACTCGTTCATCCCCCATGAAATTTATGCTGCTCAGGGTCTCCTGTTGATCTCCATGTTCATGGGCTTGCTGGGACTGGCTGCTACAATATTTGCTCTGAGAAATGTGTATATGGGGATCACTCACAAAACCCTCATTGCCCCTTTCTTCCTGGTGGGTGGCTTCTTCTACATATTTGCTGGTGTGTGTGTCCTGATTCCCGTGAGCTGGAATTTCTATTCTGTAACTCATAACCAGAGCATAGCTTTTCCTCCTTCTTACTACATGCCCTCCAGTCCAGCGGCACAGGAAGCTGGTGCTGCCATTCCTGTTGGGATTGTGGCTGTCATCCTCCTGCTGCTAAGTGGGATGTTTTCTCTCTCATACAGATTTCCCAAGACTGCAAACACCATCATGAAATCCTGAAAGGACAAATCCCCCCATGCTATTTCAGAACAAGAGCATAGTCAAGAGATAAGGACAGCAGCATGAGTGATTGTAAAGTTAAGGAACTGCAGAATTTAATTTTATTCTATAGTAACCAAGCTATTTTCTTATATGAACCAGTTGAGTCACCATCTTAGTAGTCACATATTACCGGAGGTTCGTCTTTGAGATAATTGCCGTTGAGCAGCAACTGTGATTAAATTTTGCCAGTTGTCCTCTTTAGTATATACATACATTATTGCTTAATTTTTTTTTTTTTTTTGGTGTAAAATATTTACCATCCTCAAAGAACTGACTTTCAACAAACTGTCTTGTAAGAAAAATGTGAATTAACATGTATTAAATGTGAATTACTTTCCTTGTGGGTACTAAGCTCTTTTGTAGCTTATTTAGTTACAACTGTAGCAAAGTATGTTTCATGACAAGTCAAGACTTTTAAAACCAATAATATGAGTGTCATCATGGTTGTGTCAAATGACTCTTCCCTGAATTGTCTTGACAATGTCTTGCCAGTTTCTCTTCTTCCTCTAGGGCACATAAAGAGCCATTCCTTTATTGCTTCTGTTTTTCTTTCAAGCTATTTGCATTTTATGTTGCAACATGTTTGCCTGTGGGGAAGGTGCGCTCTTTAGTTCCTAACTTAGGGAGAGCCAAAAAGTCTGCAAGTGTTTGCTTCTTCATCTGACGCTTCACTGAATCCAAATGTATTGCAAAAGCCGGAAATAACTTGTACAAGTTATTACAAAACTGGTGTCAAAATCGGTGTCAAAATCGGTGCTCTCAGTAACCAGGAACACTCAGGGCAACTTTCAGGTTATGATTCATCTGATGTAGAACTCTATATCCAAACTGGTCACTTCAGGCTCTGTTTATAATCAATGTACAGACAAAGACAGCCTTTTTCCAAGATGCCTAGAATGGCTGGGAGATGGCATGCTCCCTAAAAACTTGTTTCTCGTAACCCACTGTAATGACCATAATAACCACAGCTGCTAACTCTGGCACATATGACCAAACTTCACCTACGAAAAAAAGGAAGAGAAATGTCTCAAATGCTGCAATAAGGACAATTTAAAAAAAAAAATGTTTAGAGGTTGGGAGGAATGAGCCAACAGTGTTGACAAACAGATGATCTCTTGAAAGAGGTCCTCAAAAAGTTATTACGTTTTTAAAGAAATGCTACAGGAATCTAAGTAATTTAATTTTACTCTTTTAGTTGTCCTCCATTTTTAAAAATACTCATGGATTCAGAGAAAGAAGAAAATAGGTTTTTTTTTAAATGTAATAATTCTTGGACATTGCAAGACAAGGCAAAACGCCAATAAACCAGGTCATCTTGCTGGTGGCTGTTACTATCCCAGCTTGTTCTAGCAGTCCAATTTTTCCTACACATCTTCCCTTGGGCTTGACTTTGCTGCACTGTCTGACAATATAGAAACTCCACAGCATTTTCATTTCCTCTCCAGTCTCTTCTGAAACAGCAGTTTACCTCATCATTAGTAATTTTTTCATTGCTGCAAGAGTCTATCTTTTGACTGTTTACAATGCTCTAAAGCACTTTCAAGTGGTGTTTCAATGAAGGCGGTTTAATAGCTTGTTTCTTATATATTGTTTCCAGTTTGGTTTCTAATGTACATTCTTTACAATATTGGTAGGTTTCAGTTTTAAAGGTACAAATCAATAGTACTGTCAGTAGTACTGTCATCTCTTCCCTCTGGGCCTACAATAATATTAGATTATATCATATTCTATTTGTAAGGAAAAAAAAAGATCTATCCATGTGTTTATGCCACTAGTAAACTTATTACACTAGTAAACTACCAATATTGACTGGCAAGGAATTACAACTTTAAGAGAAAATTACTGATTCTTCAATTCTTTTTGAGTTAATGTATGCACAGAAATGTCAGCAACCCCAACTGTATTTTTAAACTATATTCACTAAATTATTGGGTTAATTTTACATTTATGCTTCTTGGCTAAAGAAAAAGGAATAAACATCATCACACACATGCCAAGTTTCTGTGTTGCTGCCGCTGCTGTTTCCACTGGGAATTATATTCATCTGTACTGGTGTGTGGCTATGAAACATTGACCACGTGGTTGTGTGTCAAACATAGACTAGATGGTGAAGATATTCCTCAGCTAAACACTGGAATAGATTACCTAAGGAGATGTGTGGATTTTAAAACAAAGTTTTGTCCAAAAAAAGTTTAGGCAAATAGTGCCAGGAAGACTGTAGGTGTGAGTGAGCCCATCTCAGGACAGAGGGCTTATCTACATGGAACTCTTGGCATCATTTCCCAGTCTCTCAACAGTCACATGATCCATATTATATGTTAATATATGGAAAAATATTATCTATGTTCAAATACTATTGTATATTAAAACTCCCAGTCCTTCTCTGAAGAAAAAATAGGAAAAAAAAATCTGACAGAATCATGGAATAATTTAGGTTGGAAAAGACCTCTGAGATAATCAAGTCCAACCAATTTGGTCACAGCTTTGTCAACTAGATCATGGCACTGAGTGCTATGTCGAGCTGTTCCCTGAACATCTCCAAGGATGGTGACTCTACCACCTTCCTGGGCAGCCCATTCCAATGCCTGACAACCCTTTCAGTGAAGAATTTCCTCCTGATGTCCAACCAGAACCTCCCCTGGCACAGTTTGAGGCTGTTTCCTCTTGTGCTGTCACTGGTTGACCACCTGGGTACCCTGTCTTTTAAGGGAGTTTTAGAGAGTAATCAGGTCACCCGTGAGCCTCCTTTTCTCTAGAGTAATCTTAGCTTAGAAAAAAGGAGAGGCAGAACTTCCATTGATTTCAATGCATTGAGCCTGTCTGACCTTGATCCATCAGGGCAGTGTGATTCATTAAGATTTAGTGAATGTTTGTGTTTATTACAATTTTGATGTTGGAGGAAAGTAGAGCCCCTGTGCTTTTACTTCACCAGCAAGGAGGCATAGTTTCTTTGTGTGTATTTCCATGACACACCTTTTTTAGAATTTGAGAAGCTCAGTTACCTTTCAGTAGGTCAGTTTTTTACCATTCCAGTTGTGCTTATATAGGTACTTCTAGGGGTTGTCTGTAAAATCAGGCAGCTGAAATGGTTTTGGTTTAAAACTCAAAAATGCAAAATTATTTTGGAAAGATATTTTTAACCTCTATTGCTGTAGACACCTATAGCCTGGCCCCACACTCATTTGTAGCAGCACAATTGAGGACAGGCAGGAAGCTGTAATTCAGGCAGGAGTGAGTGGCCAGGGCTTTGAGGTAAAGAGATAAGGGGCAAAAACCTCCTAAGCAAATTTCACCAGTGAATAGATCATATCGTGAAGCTCTGTCTCCAGATTCAGTGCAAACTGGGACCTGCTCCCTCCAGTGACAGCGCCGCTCGCCTTGTGGGCTCCACCCTGTCTAGGAATGTCTCCACACTGGCCTCAGTCTACACATAAACCAGTCTTGCTTTATTTTTTCTGAGCTGACAATAAACAAGTACCTTGTGATTCACTCACATGTCTGAATTCACTGCTGGGGGAATACTCTGAATACCAAGACTCCCTTTGAGTTCTGCTGGGTATCTTGGCATAATGATAAGGCCCCCATCTTTGACCTCTGTAACAAATTCCTTGGCATTAATCTACCACAGGATGCATTTTCTTAATCTTATTTACATGTACCATCTACCTCAACCTGTCCGCTCATGGCCACAGACCAAAAAAATACATGAATATACTTTCAATAGTTCTCTAGGATAGATGATCGAATAGAGAATGGAGCTGAACAGTGCCAAGACAAAAACGGCCCCACAGCACAAAGCCTGCTGAGATTTTCCCCCCAGATGAATATGCAATTCAGGACAACTGTCATGTGTGTTCAGGTAAAGGAAGCAGGATGAACTGGAGACATTGCAGTGCAGAGTAGGTCATCAAATTAGTCAGGTAAACAAAATTTTTATTTGAGTCAGCAGTTTTATGTGAAGACAGTCTCAGTTGCAGATTTAGCTGATTAAAAACAATGCTAGGCTCAGAAAGAAATGTATTTGTTGTCACATGGCTTACGGTATATTAATATAATATCCTTCTCATAATGATGAGAAGGAGGGTGTTTTTCAGTGATATTTTTAGACCTTGGACCATTTTCCCCTTAGAATGGAAAAAGTGAAATGTCACAGCCAATTTCCTCCTCTTTAGGCCATTAACTACTTTAGGACAAAGAGGTTTTGCTTTAAAAAATGTAAGTCTGGTTGGCATAGTGTTAATGGCAAATTGTTTTCTTAAAATAGGAAACCAATGTACATTAAATTAAGGATTCCCAGAAGAGACATGTTCTCTGTGAAAAATATACCTTTTTCAAAATGGAACTGGGATTCCTTTCATTCTTGCCAGCATCTGCATTGTCAAATCCAGTATCAACTCATAAAAACATATTTTTCAACTGACCTATTTCCCTTTCCACTGCTCAGATAATTTACTCTGTTTCCCCTGCTTGAGAGGGTTCACTAATTAGCTGAGTGCTTTGGAGTGTGCTGGCTCTTAATTACTATGTCAAAACCAACTGCATGCCAAACAAGAAAATGTAAGTGAATCTCATCTCAGAATTATAAACCAAATAAATACGGGCTCAAAATTGGGAATGGAGTACAGCATGCACTGTTAATATCCAGTTCACAGAATGTCACATCACTGCCTTCCTCCTGGATTATATGCAGGAAAGACCAAGTATGAGGTTAATTCCCAGGATGATATTTTGAAGAAGCACAAACATTCTGACTGTCCAAGGTTACTTCACATGCAGGCTGATTTTCAGAGCTGAATACATGGCCCTATGATAATATAAATAGGGAACGGTAAAAAAATAGATCTTGCTTTGAATTAACATTAACAAAACATTACCAGATGCCTGAGATCAGTTGATGAGAAAAGTTTGTACCTGCCCACCCAGTTTGCCCCCGTGGCCTCAGGAAGGACACTGCACGTAGGTGAGATAGCACATGAGAAACTGACAATGAGAGGCATTCATTGTACCCACAACTATGTAGGTGCATTGCAGCTGCCAGCTGACCGAAACTGAGGGCGGGGGGAAATCCCTTGAACAACAGAAGTGCTTAAAAAAACCTGAAGGCTACAGAACTAGAAATGAAACATTCACTTGTTGGGGAAGAGATTTGAAATATTAGTGTTATTGCTGAACAGTTTGAAGGTATGGCAATAAAACTGGCCAATGTGGAGATGTTTCATCTATCTCTAAAAGAACTACATAATACCTAGTAGCTATTC
Source organism: Pachycephala philippinensis (assembly GCA_013397055.1). Taxonomy (NCBI): domain Eukaryota; kingdom Metazoa; phylum Chordata; class Aves; order Passeriformes; genus Pachycephala; species Pachycephala philippinensis. The sequence goes on from VWZT01006486.1 coordinate 147,402, forward strand.
CTGGCCAAATAAAAAGGACTAGATCTTGAGGGGAATTTGCAATCACCTAAAGCCAGATCCCTAATGATTTATCCATATAATGTTGTGGCCATCCACTTACTGGACTTTCAGAAGTCCTACTGAAAAGCTTCATTGGTCTGCATGCAACTTTCGGAATAATTGATTTCAGTGGACCTCACATCTGAGCTTTAGTATTCCAAACATGTGTAAGATCTGACACATAATTTTTCCTTATGACAGTTACCAATTTGTAAAATAAAGATAGTAGCAACTCACAAAAAGGTAAGATTATGAATACATTAAAGTATGGTGATTAATATGATGGAAGCCACAGAAGATTACAATAGATCTGCTGAACCGCTGGATTTTGTTTGTACTCTGAAGCCAGACTCAGGGATGCAGGGGTCCCCTGGGTGTGTGACGCTGCCTTGCTGTTACCAACAGAGCAGAGACAGAAGAGGAATGGTGTCATGCAAGGCAAAGGGGGAAAATCTGGGACAGCAAGGGAAAAGAAAGAAGAAAGAGAGGGAATGAAAGGAAAAAAGAGACAGATTGTAGGATGCTGTAAAAATTTAAAAATATTAATTCTAATTGATATTATGATAATAAGTATTTGACTTCAAGTGATTTTGTCAAGTGTGGAAAAAAAAGGATAAAAAACAAAGGAGGAATCATGTTTCAAAGAGAAGCCAAAATGAACAGAAAAAAAATCAGATGAAAAAGGAGGAAAATAATACAGAAGGCAACACTGCAAAACAGCAGAGAGGGGCCCACCATGCCCACATCTAACCACAGCAGCTTTGGCAGAGCCCTCCTTGAGGGCAGTGACTCAGATGGGAACTACATCCTTTGAAGCACTGTGGACACCAGGGACTCCACTGACGGAGTGCGAGCAGCAACCACTGCCCTGCTGCCCAGGCTAGGAAGTAAAATGATTTGCTGTACTTCCCTCTATCCCCATGTATCCATCCTGGATGTGCTTGCCTATGGCATGGCTGTGGCAGTTGTCAGAGGTGTCTGACCATGCCCTCAGCTGGTCAGCATGAGGTAAGCTGGGCTGGATGCTGGGTGTCACCTCCCGTGCAGCACCGAGCATGGCTGACCAGGGACACCTCCATCATCCCCTCCAGCACTGTTCAGTGGGAACTGGGAAACTTGAGTGGTCACTGCAGAGCCTTCAGGGACTTTTGAACAAAGGTCTGTCATAGAGTCAGGCTCAGTGAAGACTTTACCCCCTGGAAACCCTGGTTGTTCAGAAGCTTTCACTGGCTGCTACAGTTCTGGGAGCACTAGGAATGACCTACAAACTTTCTTCTAAGAAATAGTTATAAGGGTTGTGCTCAAAATCCACATATCAGCTTTTTCCTAGCTGGGGGGATGTGGAAAATTACCACTGGCCTACGTGTGCTAAGAGCTACAGTTTCTGGTCTGCAGTGTAAGCCACAGTGTCCCATTTCCCCCTCTGCCCACACCAGCCCGGGGCTCAGGAAGCCAGTGCTGCCACTCCTACCGGCATCCCTTGTCCTGCCGCTCGCAGTGGGACCCTTTCTTTTTAACATAAACATGCCATTGTGCGGGATGCCAAGGATCCTTCTGATAAAACAGGCTTCAGATGCCTGCGAGAAATGTGAGGCACAGCTACAGCATAAACATAGCAAACCAGTGACTTCATCTGCCCAAGGAGCTCTCTGGGCTCAGCTGTGACCCTTCAGTGACATTCATCCATTGCTGTTGGTTCATTCAAGGGAACGCAAATACATTGTGTGATAAATTTTTTTTCACCCAAAGAATTATTTTTTATGAGCTAACTTTGAAATACTGCTGTGTTCAAAGTGAACCTGAGTTCACTTCAGTGTTGCTGACAAATGTTATTTCTAAAGTGACCTTCTGCATAGGCTGGACTTTTGTTTTTCAGGGATATCTAAATTCAGTGTTCATTTAATTGAATTTTGCCTGTGGCAATACAATGCTGCATCAATGATGCCTGTACCAAAAGGCACCTAAATGATGCTTTTTAAATAACATTGCTTTAGAACTATGCCACACTATTTAGTACAGAGCCCATGGTCTACATTACACGTGATATTTGCCCCAGTTAAGTATAGATTTAAATATTTTAACCTATGCTAGGAATAAAATGGGTTTGTTGAAGTCACTATACTTTTAAATGTAAGGGTTTCAAACTAATGGGTATGATATCCCTCTGGCAGGAAGGCACTGAGCACATGCCAGTTCATCCTATCTTTCCATGAGCACACACCATGAAAGCATAACCCACGAGCCTATCAGTGGGATTAGTTGCAAGAGCCTTAATACCTTATCTTCTTTCTGCTATTTCTCAGAAATGTTTGTATCCACCAGGACATCTCTCTATAAATAGCTTCATTTCCAGTGATAACCCAGGAATTCTGAGACTTACATTTTGCAGCTGTAAATAGTAAACATTGCTTGGTGTGCCAATAGTCCAGAATTCCCAAATGACCCTGGTGATGTTCAAAGCCAATGCTGATATTCACCGAAGTTGGTGGCATCTTCAGTGCTTCCAGGGCCCTTGTAGCTGCCACACTCAGTCCAGGCCTCAGAACCTGCTATCACGTGCTGCTCTTTCTTTTGAAATGCTAGTTGTCAATCCATTTGAAGAATGAATTGACACCACCCATACTCTATGTCAGGAGGAGTTTGGTCCACAAATTTCCCAAGCTTTGACATGAACATTTAAGCAGCAGTCTCATAAAGATCATTACTAATGGTCAGAAAATGTAGCTTCTGAAAAAAAGCATTTCTTGCTTTCCAGAGGCCCAGAAGTGCTTCAGAAAATCTGTTCTGTAGGTGAAACTTCATATTTGTGGCAGAAAATACAAAATACTCTGGAGTAGACATAACCAAAACTAACCTGAGTTGGAAAAGACAGTTCAGGCTTTTAGCTTGAAAAGTGAGTCTTACAGGAATCTGATTATGTAAGTCAGAGGGCATTTAGGAAAGTACTCAGCATCTTGCAGGATTGCTCTTTAATTTTAGTCTTAAAAGGCTGAGCTCTGATGTGCAATGTATCTGCCTAAGGACATGCTGTAAAAACTTCTTAGTTTAAACAAAAGAAAAAACTAGACACTTTGAAGAAAACTATCAGAAGTCCATACCACCTGAATTCCCCATTATTCTATTTGCAAATCATGTTTTTGGAAAATCTGATGAGGAACTCCAATTTTTTTAAGTGATCCTTATGGTAATGTCCACTATGATACCTTAAGAGATCTAAGATTTTTTTCTTGCTTAACCAACCACTGCAGTCTGGAGATCACACAAGCATATGAGTAGGGAAGGACAAAACACGGGAGGCATAGTAGAAGAGCAACACTGGATAGAGGAAAAATAAAAAAAAAGTCATGAGGGGTAAAGAAGAAGAAACTTGAATGAGTCACGGAGGACAAAACTGTGAGAGGCATGAAAATGCAAGCAAAGAAGAGAGAAGTAGAAAGGGAAAGTGAGAGGCAGGTGATTTAACAAAGATAGGGAAGATTTGTGATTAAAATATGATTGGAGTTTCAGAAAATAGTTTTTGTCTGTGCAGAATTCAACCTGAAATCATCTTCTACTCGTAAAATGAGAATGGACACACTTACTTTAGGGGTTCAAATTCAGAAGGAAGACAAAAAGAGTAAGTTACACAGAGAGAGGAGGTAGCTGGCCTGTAATTTCGTGGCTGGCAGAGCACTCAGCACTCAAATCTGGAGATCTTAGGGCAGGTACATGTGACAGTGAAGAATGCAAGCAACTGCAGATTTATATAACTTGTATAAAATATATTTTGTAGTATACAGGAGCCTTGGCAGTTCCTGTCCTCATGCTAGTATTCATCTGCCTAAGCCTTTCTCAGGAATTAACTTTTGGAATTACAGGGATTTTTAAACTGATGGCAAACATCTTATTTTAGATGATGAGCACCATCATCCTGAGAAAGTATATCCACGTACTCCCAACTAATAGCTTTCTCCAGCCATTCACTGCAGATGAATTATGCTGCAATAGAAAGACTTAACCCCAAAGCCAGTTTAATCCTTTGTTTACATAAAATCTTAGAAATCATGCTCAGTCACTGGAAAGCCAGCAGAGGAAGTCCACATTAACATAGCCTTTTACAAACGCTCTCTCTGATTAATTCAGTGCTGTTGAGTAAACAAAAAAAGCAAAAAGTCCCAATGAAAAAGAGCTCCTTGTCTTTTAAAGCAAGAACAGTTTAAAGCAGAGGGAATAGACCAGATAGGAGGAGCTTCTGCTTTCAAGCAGAAGCAGATTTTACTAATCATGAACTTTTTTGTATCAGTCCACTTTGGCAGATTGGTATTGGTGACCGAAGTCTGGTTTAGGAACCGCAAAAATCCTGTTACCCAGCTCTTGTGGTAAGTGATTTAATCCCTGTGCAATGCTAGACACACAACTGTTGGGAGATGCATTCATGTCTGTAGCACTCTGAAAATTGTTTGCATTGCTCAGACAACACCTGGATGGCTGAACCAAGGAGCAGTGATTTAATACCATAAAAGTAAGCAAGTAGCTACAGATACCAGCTTGGTTTTAGGACAGGCTGCCTTTTTGCCAAATCATCACTGGGAAAAAAAATATCAGCTGACATCATAAAATGAAACCAATTAACATTAGTTGGGAAACTGAATCTTGTCCTGTAATAGATAAACGTAAAGATTAAACATGCTTAAAAACTCTACTAACCTTAGTTCAGCCTTCTTGGAGTAACCACCTGGCCCCGGGATTACGAAAAAGACCCCAGCATGTTGTTTGTGATTTCTGTGCTAGTCATTTGAACTGTAAAACTTCAAAGGAGCTGATCTTGACTGAGAAACTCTCTACTCCCATGAAAGGCATGAAAGAAAATAGTTTTCTTGCAACTTCTGCAAAATTGTTTAAAAAGAAAGATGCCTCTTAAAATAATTTCGTCAAGCGTTTTAGACCACAGATGCAATTGCAGGACTGATCACTCGCAACGAGCATCCATGACACATTTCCTTAAGGGAAATCATCATAAAATAATTTGGGTTGGAAGGGACCTTTAAAGCTTGTCTAGTCCAACACATCTGCAATGAGCAGGGACCCTTCAATTAGACCAGGCTGCTCAGAGATCCATCCAACCTGCCCTGAATGCTTCCAGTGATGGGCAACACCTCTCTAGGCAACCTGTTACTGTGTTTCACCACCCTCATGGTAAAAATCTTCTTCCTTATCTCTAATATAAATCGATCTTCCTTTCGTTTGAAACCATTACCCCTTGTCCTATCACAACAGGCCCTGCTAAATCTACCTCCTAAATTCTCCATGTTGTTGAAGTTAAAGTTTTCCAGTTAAATATCTCAATTGAAATCTTAGGATAGTAGTTTGAGGATTTTTTTAATAGATGCAGCCCACTAGAGTAAAAACAAGCAAATAATATATCACTGCTACAAGGTTCTGAAATTATTCCTTTGGCTTTTCTGCTGGAGGCCTGGGCTGCGCTGGGGAATGAGTTGGTGTCAATTTCAGACAAGTCTGGATGCTCACATGTTGGACTCAAAGATCTTGGAGGTCTTTTCCAAAATTAATAATTGAATGAGTCTATGTTAACATGCTCTATTATGTGAATTTTAGAAGCCCAGAAACATTTTATAGCTTTTTTCCCCAGCACAGTGAATGAGAATTAAATTCAGTATTTTTCTTCAATCAGATATTAAAAGAAAACTTACCTTCAGACCCCATGGAAAGAGCAAAATACCACACAGGGTTAAATGTCTGGAAACTCTGGGGACACCCTATTCCTCGGATCCTTTTGCTGAAACTGGGTCACCCATAAGCAAAAAAAAAAAAAAAA
>VWZT01006486.1:153264-172293 GCA_013397055.1 Pachycephala philippinensis
AAAAAAAAAAAAGGCAAGATTTTGATCATACAGAAATACAGAAAAGCTTGACTGCACAGCTGGAGGCCACAGAACCTGTCTTGTTGCTAAAGATAAGGAGCAGGTCACTCTTAAAGAAATGTGCTCTTGTGATAGAAAATGGTGATTAACACCCTCATAGGCATTTTTAATGGCTATCATTGCATGTTGTGAGGGCCTGAACCATTAAAGCTTTGCAGGATACAATGTAGATTTCAGGTCACCCCAGAACTTTCTGTGAATTCATACTGATGCCAAGCATTCGGTTTTCAGTGAATGTTTAGTTTTCTTTTGGCCAGTATTGCATCTGACAAAGATGCGACAACAGCTGGTCACCTTCAGTTTGCAATTTCTTGTCCATCATTTTTGTTCTGCCTAAGTGGAACTTTTTCCCAGGTATTAGGGTGGGGTTTGTTTACAGTATTAATGCTTCCTATAGAATGGAAACTGTGTTATACTGAGGTCACTACTTTCAGCTCATTTGTGGATCTTTCATGGTTCAGACTCTGGAAAGCCCCACATTATTTCAAAGAAATTTTCTAAAAGTTTTTGTCATTTGTAATATAATCCTCCTGTCTCTACAGGAGTTATTGCCCATCAAGGCTGCCCTATGCTAGCTGCTGCTATGGAGATAGCAAGGATACAGTTGGACCACTTTGCTCTGTGGAATATCTCCAGCAAAGAGTTTCAAAAATATCTCATTTTACCTAGTGGGAGGAATCCTAACCACCTTTCCTATCAACTCTGTTTTAATGTCAGTAATCTTAAGTTCCATTAGTATTTAAAAATCAAAGCATTTATTTTTCTCCTGAATTCAAATGCTCCTTCAGCCCAGGAGGAGGGTTCCTTCTCAGGCAGCTGGGGATGCTGCTTCTATCTCCTAATGTCCCACAGTTTGGAAAGCAAAACTTGGTGCATAGATTTGTCATGGCCACGTCAAAGTATTTGCAGGTTTTTAGGTTAGCTGTGATTTCCATGGCTTAACTCATGTATATGTCCACTGTGTACGCCACAACTTTGTGTTCATATTCACCTATCAGAACGTATGAAGAGAAGAAAAAAATTTAATAAAAATAATCTTTGTCTGTCTGGGATTGTCCTAGAGTGGTTTTGTGCATTGCCACTAAGATTCTGCAGTTTCTTTGGGGCTGCCCCAATGGCATGAACAAGGGGGCTGAAGATAAGGGTACAAGGAACCTGACAAGAGATAGGCTCACGGGGCATCCGTGGGGCCTGCCGTGATAAAACAAAGATTTCCTGCAAGCGGCTTCAAACCATATGTAAGGTTATTAGTTTCGTGGGTTCAGCCCAGGAAAAAACCAGATATTTCTGGGAGAAAGGCCTATGGAAAGGGAGCAGTGTGAAACCGCGGGCTCTGGTGGCCTGCAGCACCCTCAGCGTCAGCCGGCTGCTCTCCCGGGCCGAGCGCCGTGCTTCGCTAAGCGCGTTTGGCGCTCCAACGCCGCAGAGCGCTCTGGCGGAGGTACAGGAGGTACTTCCCCACCTCCTCCCCACAAAAGACACCGGGAGCTGCGGGGCCGCGGCAGGAGAGCCGCTCCCGGCACAGCCGCTCCCGGCACAGCTCCCGGGCGGGGCGCGGGGACAGCGCTGCTGCCGGCGGCCAGCAGGGGGCGCGCGGGGCAGCGCCGAGCCCGCCCCGCCCCGCCCCGCTCTGAGGGAGCGCTCTGAGGGAGCACCGGGCCGGGCAGAGGAGCGTCTCCGCCGTGGGCAAAGCAATGTCTGTATCCGCGGCTGTGTCTGCTCTATGCAAGCCCCATAGACCAGTACGGCCCCTATGGGATGGAAAAAAACCTCTTTCGTCGGGCCAGCGGGGAGTGCCGGAGGGAGGCTGGCCGGGCAGAGGTTCCGAGCTGCCTCCTGCAGGGCGTCGGAGCTGCAGCCGCTCTGCTCAGGGGCCTGCCGCTCGCCGCTGCCCACAAACACATGACCAGAGACCGTCCGGACACAGGTTTTAAGGTGATTTATTGTCACCAGGAATGGAGAATCCTCAGCTTTTCTGGGCAACCTCTTCCAGTGCCTCACCAGCCTCACAGTAAAGAATTTCTTCCTAGTACCTAACCTAAACCTACTCTCAGTTTGAAACCGTTCCCCCTTGTCCTGTCACGACATGATCTTGTAAATTGACTCTCCATCTTTCTTGTAGGCTCCCGTCAGAAGAATCTCGTGGAAGATCCCTTCTCTTCTACAGAGTGAACAACCCCAATTCTTCCAGGCTTTCCCTGCAGGAGGGGTGCTCGATCCCTGTAATCAACTTGGTGGCCCTTCTCTGGACTTGCTCTAACAGGTCGATGTCCTTCCTGTGCTGGGGACCCCAGAGGTGGATGCATTTCTCATAAGATGTGTGACCAAGGTGCCAGAAAACTGGTTTTACCCCCAACATCCTGTCAGCCCTTTTTCTCAAAGTTCCAATAATTTAAATAATACCCTACTTTTTTGTTGTTGTTGTTCTGACATATCAATACATTTTTGTCCTATTCCACTCACTTTGAAGTTCTAGCACTTCTAGAAAATCAATTTCAGAAATTTCATCTGACTTCACTTGTACTGGGCTGAGACTACGCCGGATTTGAACCATGCAGTACTGGCATGCTGCATGAGCTGGGCCCTCCTGGGGTGCTTGCTCAGTTCCCACACTACTATTCAAAAGGATGTTAGCGTCACTTGAAAAACCTTTGTTCCTGTATTGTAAGAGATGGTTCTCTTATGTGTGTATCACAGGGCAGAATTACATGTAACACTTGCAGGGTTCTGCCCTATTACACTGAGAATGAAGCTTAGAGGCTTGGGTCTAACACAGGAACAGCACTGTACCCTAATGCTGGTTTAGTTCTTGTGAAAGCTGCATTTGAGTATGGCAACATGATAGACCACTTTGTCTACTGCAGCCTGAGTTGGGACAGCCACTTTCATGATAATTTATTGATGTAGGTATAAAGGATATGCTTATTTTACAGCAGCTCTTTTTTAATGACTAAATTATACTACTGTGGCAAAATAATTGTGATTATTGTGAAAGACTTTTCTCTTTTTCAGTTTTTATGGCAGACATTCTTTGTCTTCTGAAGACCTCATTTCCCTAATGCCAGAGAGGGAAATGAGGGTTTTTCTCCTTTCTCTCTAATTTTCCTGGTGCTTGATATTGTTTGGTAATCTCCCTTCCACAGCACTCTTCACATCTCCAACAGTTCAGGAGATTGGACATTACAAAAACCATGTCCTGAGAAACACATTGTGTATCACATGCCAAACTCTTGTGAATGTTCACATTTTCATCTGGCTGATGAAGTTAATCTGGAGGAGGGCCTGGACAGGCAGTGATGAAATGTTTGGATTTAGTTTCAAGGCAAACCATCAAATGACATCTCTTATGCCAGTAAGAGGAAACCAACCTGAGGAGCCTTCTGGTAAAGACTTCCTTCCTTTGGAGAATTTATAGAAAGAAAACAAAATAAATCTAGCTTTTTTATTTAAAAATAACTTGTGGTTCTCTCACAGACACAACTAAAAACAGCCTTGACCAGGTAGGAAACACCTGATTTTTAATATTCTCTCTAATTTTAAATCTATCATTAAGGTATGTGGCTAGCAGAGTATAAAATCCACTTCAAACTCTACGATAAACATTCAGAAGGATTTATATAATTAGATATTACAGAACTAAGATAACATGATGGTGCAAAAATCTTACAGCTATCAAGGACAGCTAAGGAGTTGCCCTTTGCTCTACCATTTAAACACATGCTACTTGAGCCTGTGTTATTTCACACTGATTTAAGGAAGCTGGGAGAGGGGGCTAGCTGCACAGTACACTGTACTCAGACAGTTTGGGATGGGATTCTTCAAAACATTCATGGGTAATTGATCCTCAATTGCTTTTGACTAGAAGCTTTCCTTTTTCTTGGACTGCAAGTCAGTGTTGGATGCCTAAATATGTAAGTTGCCTTCCACTCCAGCTTTAAGGATTTTATCTAAATGAAAAAAAATTGAAATTCAATTGGGGTGGAAAAGAGAAACCCCTTAGCCGGTAACATTAATAGGTAATCCTTAAAACAGAAGGCAAAAACTCGATATGCAAAACTTATTCTGCCCTCAAAATGAATGGTGCTACACCTACTTTAACTGCCATGACAGCTCTCATTTGGATCAGCACTATCCATTAATCGGCTTTCTAATAAAGGTCTACAAAGCCAGAAAAAAATTGCAATCCTGTGCAGCAAGAGGGAGTGTTTGCATTTACATAGGTACGTGTTGTGCCCTGACTAGTAGCATAAACATTTTTTCTGGCTGAAAATTTTCATGCTTGGTCTGGGTTCCAAAAAAAGAGATGGAGATGGAAAGAAGAAACTTAAAGTAACATGAACTCTGGGAAAGTATTTTAGATCTATACATAGGCAGCTTTCAGTAAATAAAATTATACGAAAGATGACAAAACACATAATATGAAAAACAGAATTAAAACAACAAACAGAACCATGAGAGAGGTAAAATTTATATTCTTTGGTCATAATTTTCAAATATGAGTTGGTTACCAAAATGCATATGCCCTGTGAATGGGCAAGTAAAGTTCCTATTGAACAACTTTTAGGACTGTGACTGATACTGCAAACATATTCAAAATATTTTATTTTCTTGCAATCAAGAAATAAATGCCCATAATCAGTATTAGTAATTAAACTGGTTTATTTTTAAGTGGCATGTGTATGCCAATTAATGATAATAATTAATGTGCTGCTTTTTACTTCAGCGCTGCCATAAAATATCTGTTTGGCTATTCAGCTTTCATAAAGACTTCTGAATGTTTCCTTGCAATACAGGCTATTTCCTTTGGAAGGATAGCTAGTTACCGTGCTGGCTCTTAACCTGCAGTACCAGGAGCAGCCAAACTGGAGGCTGTGGTTTGTGAATCATACCACTATCTTTGCCTCCAGCATCGCTGGAATAAGAATATGGAAAATGTGTTTCCCTCCGAACTAGAGGCGCCTGTTGAATCTAATGTAGTGTGTTGCCTTGATTTTCATGTCAATGAAATATTCTTCCCTCTAGAAATGCATTCATGTTCTGTGCATGTTTTGTGGGGAGATTAGGAATACTTTTCAGCTTCTCCCCCTGGAAGGTATTTATGGAAATGTTGCTCAAAACCAGTTGGATTTGAACACGTGAGGCAGGAGGAATGTCATTATGCCTTCTCAGGCCTCTGCTTCTGGTCTCTTTGAGTTGGAATTTCTATTCTGCTGTAAACAATGGAAGTATCTCCTTTCCTCCTCCTTTCCGCCTGCCCTCCATCCCAGCCAGGCAGGAAATCGGGTTTGCTCCTCCTCTCGGGACGCTGTACGGCTTTGTGTGGCTTACATATGGGATCCTTCTCGGACAACCAGCCAAGTCTTCTGTAGAGGTAAATCCTGTGCTCGCAGCACCCTTGTTATTGATCAGTGGGGCACACGCGGTGCCAGCAGCTGGCTGCAGGAAGTACTTTGGCCTGTGATCCTGTGTGGATAGGTAATATTTGAGTTAGCTGGGAACAAATAAAACTGACGGTTGGAAGTCACAAAAAGAAAACTTGTTTTTGCTGACCGGCTAGCATTTGCAGGGATTTGGCTGTGTGATTGCCAGCTGCTACAGCTTGTGACTGAGGTCACCTTCTCTTTGTATATAAACATTAGTCATTTACTAAAGAATGTAAAAAACAGGTGTTCAGTGTTCATTGGTCATCTGTTCTTTCAAAGGGATGCTGTAAGATAGCACCTGACATAGAACAATTCCTTGTATGCCTGTTGTTATTAACATAAACACACTTGTACTGTTACAGTGCCATTGGTATGCATAGTACAGAAAAGATAAACAAAATGACAGATGCTTAAGCCAGATGAAATTACAATTAAACTAATGACAGACAAAAATAAAGGAAGTGTGGCAGGAAAATGTGAAAGAACATAGAAATCATTGCAAGCTATGCTCCCTATTTTTTTGTTGTTGTTGTTTTTAAAGAGGCAGTTCTGCATTTTATGGCCAGTATGCTAATTGAAGATTGAAGCTGCAAACTATTATCTATATGGATTTTGAAATGCAGGAGTGCTTTTCCCACATAATGAGAGAAGATATTAAAGACTAAGAAATTTGCATGAAAAAAACCACAGTGATTTGTGGAAAAAGGGAATTCAGCTGTTATCTGAAGTTGTGCCCTCTGGAACAATTTTGAATTTAACCTTCCTATCAGCTTTTAAACTTAACCTTCCTATAAGCTGTAAAATGTAGCTGGACTTCTGATGCTATGGCTCTGTCTACACTAAAATCTACACATTTAGGTTGACCTGACAGGAATATATTTCATTAGATAATTTCAAACTTGCGGGTAGAGAAGTCCAAAATTAAATTAAGGAAGCATTTAAATAAAATACATCTAAATAAAATGTATTAATAAAAGGTATCCATTCTTCTACATTAGACTTTACATTTCTCTAAAATCTAAAAAAAGTGATTTTTACATTTAGCTGCTTTGGCAGAGCAAAGATGTAATAGAGGAAAGTCAGGCCTCCATGCTTTCAATTCACAGACCCACTGAGAATGAGATTCACCATCCGGTGCTGCCCCACATCTTGCAGCTCCTGCTCTCACCCCCCCAGTGGCACTGCCCAGCTTTTGGTTCCCCACCTCAGCAGTGGGACACAAGGTAAAGGCAAGGGGGAGGGAATGTGTCAGCAGGGGGTGTTGCCTTTCTGCATGGTGCATGTAAGAGGCTCTAGCCAGAGGATGCTTTATTCAGTGTGGCATCACTGGAGCAGGAGCTGATCCTGTTCCCTTTGGTTAGGATTTAACAGCTGTGACAAGGAGTGATTGGTTCAAGTCATATCTTCACATGATGTGAGTCATGGACGTTTCACATATGTCGACTGTACCCTAACAAAGGACTGTCCTGTCTCATGTCAATTCCAATGGGATGATGAGATTTATGGCACCATTGAAAAACACAGTATAGCTCTAAACTGAAGACACTGGACTTTTATTTTCCCATGCAATAGGTGGATGCTAAAAATGAGAATGAAGAAACTGTGGTTGCTAATTATTCTAATTATGTTCTAGTATTTACGAATGGCAGGAGCCTGTTCTGCTGAAGAAGGAGCTTGAAAAGTCAAGAAAGACATGTATAAAGAAAGTGTGATACGGTAATAGCCAGTGTTACACACAGTCAGCACACTGTCAGTGTAACTGCAGTCTGACTTTGTGCAGGTTTTATCAAATTGCATTTTAAAGATTAGTGGAGTAGCTTTGAAGATGTTATGGAAGCACTCCTCCAAGACAAGTTACACTGGGATGATACACATTCAGAAAAAACAATGATCCTAATGCATAGTAACCTCAATTTTCATTCAGGTATGATGTTCACAACTATATTTTTTAAATGTAGGAGACAGACAACTACCAAAGAGTGGCGATTTTCAAAAAAGTTAAGTTCTTCCAAAAGAGTGTGAAACAGTGGGGGTGAGCAGACAAGCAGCACCCTAGCAGAGTTAAAACATTTTTCTGCACTTGTGACAGCATAATTTTCTTTTTGTCACACATTGTCGTAGCTTTCCAGCCAAAATAATTGGAATTTTTTCCATTGTGCATGAAGCATTTTTACACAATAATTCCATCTATTCTTAGCAAGATGTTCTTCAGTGTGAATTCTATCTATTGTTAGAAAGTGTTATTGAGAAAATATGATTCTAATCTTGTGACTTTTTGCGTCGATATCAAGAGAGTTACTGCCAAATATGCAGTCATATCTTTTGTTAATAAAAACAAGTTACAGAATCTATTAATAGAGTGGTAATAAATAATGATGTTGCTAGTGGGGAGGATTATATGTCATTTTACTTCTAGTAAAATGGTACTCCCAAAGTGTCATGATATTAGGAAAATTAGCTGCTGTTAACCTAGTTCATCTACAGACTGTCTCGTAGAAAAAAAAATAATGCGTTGGAATAACCACTGTGGAAAGGAAAGTGCCATTTGTAAGTTTTCCCAGCCAAAAGAAAAAAAATCTGTTATTTCAGCCCTAAAGCACACCACTGACCTCTGCTTCAAGGGACATCTTTTGTACAGTGCAGTTCTGTGACTTGGTCATAATGTTGACAATCATAGCAAAGAAAGAAACCACAGTAAGGAAACTCACAACAGAAAAGAGAACAACACCTGAAGCAGTCGTTGCTCATTTTCTAGATTTTCCTTTATTCTCACAGCAGAACACAGGACATTGAAACATGCTGACCAAAACTTCAGCAGAGCTAGTGGTCATAGAAAAGTGCATGCTAATAATGTATGTCAGGTGGATGGCAACAGGTAGATCCAATGGACTACCATAGCTTTCATGCACATGATTATAACGTTCTGAATAGCATTGTAAATGAATGCTTTCTTTTTGCTTTCTTTTTCCTTTTTTCTCCCTCTGTGTGACCTCTCAATTGTTTTATCAGATCAGATAATGAAATTAAAACATCATAATCTATAATCTTCAATTCACACATAGATTAAAATTATGTCTCACCAGACTTAAGGTACATCACACATACTGTTACATTTTGAGCTTTTTATGTTTTGGTTTGGTTTTTGTGTTGATTTAATTCCATGAAACATTTAACGGCCTACAGATTTGTTTTCTCCCAGTCGTGTCAGTTATTGGCAGAAGTGGTTTCTGAGACCTACAAGCTGAGGAATCATTTAGTAGGCATCTTTAGGACAGCCAGGCCTGGAAGCTGGGCATGGCAGCCTCCCTTCCATCATTCCATTGGATGTCTGCAGGATGCTGGCAACTGTTAAAAGGAAAAAGAAGCAGTCCCTCAACTTTCCCCAATGGAAATTTCCCTCTGGCAATCTCAGTGTCAGCATTTTTGAAGAAAACACATGCAGCCCTTAGACCTGCAAAGTCTGTTGTCAGTGGCATTGCTCAGTGCCATGCTGGTCATACAGGAAGGTCTCTTCAGCTGCACATACTCAGTGCCATTTTAAACCTTTCAGCTTTGATTTTCATAGGACTTTGCATTTTTCCCTTCTGCATCCCAAAACCTGGAAGTGTTTAGTGCATGAGGCAAGACACTCTGCAAAGAGAAAATCTGGTGATTAAATCAGCTGCCTCCTGTCCCAGAGAACTGGATTGCAGCCCTGTCTTTGCCACAAAATTCTTCACTCTTTGTGATGATGGACACACTTATAACAGATAAATGACAACAGTCATTTATAACAGATAAACCCAAAAGGTAGTATCTTCATTATCTGCTTAGGCAATTCATGGTGTGTAACTCAGTTACAAAAATCCAGACCTTCCAAAGCAAGAGTAGAGTCAATAGAGGAAAATACATTGACTTTGCTAGAGGGGCACGGAAAATTAGTTCTTTCTGTTTGGAGTACACCAAATCTGCAGAGTAATATTTGCATGACAGAAGGAGTAACAGCACAGGTCTCTCCAGCTTCAAACTCATCAGAGGGTGCTGACCTTGACATAAGGAGTTTTCTGTGCTCTTGTGCCAGATTGCTGTGTTTAGTGACAGAAGCTCATTGCCAGATACTGGTCTTAATTCAATATTGTGAGCTCAGCACTTGCTTTTCGTAGGCTGTATTATTGCTATACCAATATAGCAATATGGTTTTTACAATACTAGGCATTACAGAAACTTGCTGCTTTTCCTATAGTGAAGGTAAAATAAAGAAAAAGAGCCTTTGTTTTACAAGGCTGCTTTCAGAGGGCTGAGAAATCTTAGATTTTGAAAGTTAATTACAGGTTTTTAAACACTGGGAAAAAAACATCTAAGCAGCCTATAGGATCATTTAAACTTTGCTTAATATTATATGTGATCCAGTGAAGATATTAATGCACATATATTTAAAATTTAATCTCTGGGGATCACTTTAAATTTAAACATTAATGTAAATTTGACAAGAACTTGAAAATATCTGAAGTTTAAGGGCTCTCAGAGCACACTGAAGTCTGCCTAGGTAATTTGTCTAGGTGAGGAGATACTCATTAGGGGATGATTTAGGACAAAAATTACAAAGGACAATCATCCAACTAACTTTGTTTATTTTTATTTTGCTGGTTTTAACCTTTGGTCAAGGGTTGGACTTGATGATGGTCTTTTCCAACATCAATGATTCTGTGAAATTAAAAAGATTGAAAATTCTTTGCACGTATATCCTACATCTAGCAATGGTCTGTTACACCACTGTAAAATATCAACTTGATTTCTGTGAGGGCTGTTGGCTTAAAAGAAAAATATTTATCCAAATGGGTTGGCAGTGCTGTCCAGAATAAATTAAAATGAAAACAACAAAAGAACTAAACTCAAAAAAAAAAAAAAAACCCCCCCAAAAAAAAAAACAACAACAACAACAAAAAAACCACCCTGAAAAAATATTGATGGCTGCTATATAAGAGGAGCCTTCTGTTTATGAATGTAATACTCCTATAACATGAATATGATAGTATTATGATTGTGTTTTTCTGATCTGGGCATACTGGGGAATTCTGTAAGGAATAGCCTTTGGAGGTTCTGATACTCAGCACTTCTGTGCATATCCACAGCACATGAAAAATGGACTGAAGGCCAAAATAAACCATGAAATTGCATTTTTGCCTTTATTTCAGATAGGACAGACTTAGTGGGGACTATTATCCAACCCTGTTTTCTAATTTGTTGATCAGCCATCATGGTGAATGAGGGGCAGTGATCATGTCAGTCCAATTTGCAAGAAATTAAGATGAGATTTTTTCCTCCATAAGACTGGGAATATCACAAAACCACATCACAGTGAGGCTGGTTGGGAGATATGATGCATCTCCATGAAGAGAACAGAAAATCATCACAGTTTCCTTTAGTACAACAGATAGGAGGCATCAAACTGGTAACAGCACAAAGGTTCAAAAGATAACAGTTCTCCTAGGGTATAGATAAAGATGTCTGCCATATATATTGGGGATGCCAAAATAATTTGATGAATTTAATAAAGAAAATCCCTTGGAAACTGATGAATACAGGGGTAATGGCTCTGGGCAAGAACATCCTGAGCTGGAATTCGCTGAAGATTGAAAGACGGTTCTTGAAAAATGTCACTGTATGTCTGATTTGTCCTTAAACTCCTCAGGGCAGCTGGGAGTGGCCACCGTTAGAAACACAGTACTGGGCTGGATGGACTTTGATTTGACTTGCTAAAATCATCCTCATGTTTCAGAGGTATTGTATATGTGTATATACATTTATGTTTCCAGTATCCAAATCATAACACACATTGCCAATGATACTCATCTTGCTGAACTGGAATGTGTACTTACTGAAACACATGGGAGCTGGCATGTTTCTTTTAGATGGGTAAAAAAAAGGGTGTTGCTGGGGGGTTGTTTCATGTTGGTTTTTTCTCCTAAGAGTATGCAATGCCACAGACATCTTTCGATGAAAATGAAAAATGAACTGTAATAATGTGCTTATGTAAAACAAAATTGGACATATTCTGCACAGCAAACATCTTGTGTTGGAATAAATGTCTCTCTGGTGATGTCAATGTGAGAACAAGCACTCCAGTGTTGTTGAAGTAATTGGGAGTCACTGAGCGAATGTGCTGGGGAATCCTGCATAAAGCCTATATATGGTAATTTATCTAGAATATTCTCTGTTTCTGTTTATGCGGGACAGTGACTACATTTACCATCTTTCAAACTAACACAAGACACACACCAGTCTTCAGGCCTTCCCCTGAGCACCCTGCCCAAGGGGTGGGCAGCACCAGCAGCAGGGAAGGGGCCTCCTTGCTGTGGGGTGGCACAGCACCACGCTGGCTCCGAGGTCAGGAGACAGAAAAACATCTCCTGTTGGAGCTAGAATGCAGAGGGCTGTGGTCACTGGGTGTATAAAATGCTGGCATGAGAGGTTTCTTTGTTAAATAACTCTCCCTTAATTTAAGTATAAAGTGAAATGAAGTTCTGGAAAATAACTTCTTTTCCTCCAAGTTTAATCTAACTATCATTTGAAAAAAAAATCAAGCTAACTTCAACAAATTTTTGTAGAGAAGTTGCTTCTAACATCTTACGATTATACAATTAACACGAAATTGTCATTGTAGTCACTGAAGTTACTATACAGTACAATAAGCCTTAAACTGTAATCTCAGTTAGTTTAAATATATTTTTCTATGCTGGAGTTCACAGTTGTCTCTGCTAACATCTCCACAGGTTCTCCCTAGAACCCACCACCTTGGCCTCCAGCCTTTTGGGTCCTCTAGGGCAGCTCCACCCTCTCTTCCACCATCCCATTTTATTTTGGGCACATGACAAGTCTGAGCTCCGACTTAATCTGTTCCTTCACATTATTTTTTGAATAAAAATTAATAGCAGCATGAATAACGAAACAAAACAAATAATAATGTGCCAGTATACAATCATACTGCAAATGGTTTGAACCATTAAAGCGTTCCAGGTCCCCTGTGGCCAATTGCAAAGACCTGGATGGAGGAGGAAAAAACAATTGCATTCTGCCAGGAGAAGCTGTTAAATTCCTGTGAGTGAATGTGGTCTTGACTTAATTACCACTTCCAAGAGACTATTTATAGTTGTCTGGGAAAGCACTTAAGTGAAATAGGCTTAAGTTTGCAAATAGAATAAGTGTGTGAGTATTCAGGGTTAAGACAGAGTTGAGAGAGAGGCACTGTGGGGTAACTACCCCCCACCCTCTCACCCTGTGGTGGGATGCTGGAGCAGGAGTTTTATATTGACTAAACTAGCTTGACAACTCATCAGATCTCTACAGAGAATTTTAAAAATCAGAAATTTAAAATATTGTGCAATTTATACACAGCACTTCATGATGAGCTTCAGACTTGAGTGTTGGCTGGGACAGAATGTACCACAGGAAGGCACATGAAAAATTTCGCTATGAGAAAAAAATTAACAATTTTACGTAGCTATAAACATCTGAAATGTTTTAATAAATAAAATGCAAAATCTAGGCAAGTAAATAGTTGGCAGGAAGAGGTGTAACATAAAGAATGGGATTTGTCATGGGGAACATGGTCAGTGGGATTTCCTGAGGAAAGCACTTATGATGTTTGAAGAAAATACTACTCAGAGCTGATAAATAAGTCAAGTTAAATGTTATATTAGGAATGATAAAGAGAAATTCACATTGTCTTTATCCCAGGCCTTTCAGAGACAAATGAGTAGGTGCCATGACAAAGAGGATTAGAACGGGATATGCAAGCTGAATGTTAGCAGGCTTGCACACTTAGGGAATTGATCTATATTTAAATCTATTGCTACAGTTGTTTAATATCTAACTTCTGTACATTTCATAAATTTTCTGTTTGTAGCTAATACAGTCTTATTAAGCTGTGAAGCCTAGATGAGTATCCTATCTTACTATTTCTACATAATTTGGTTTATTTATAATTTGCTGTTCAATAATTCATCCTGTACATGGTATATTAAATCTATGTCATAAAATAAGAGTTTTGGCATGCCACAGAATTTCCAATGTGCATTATAAAAGCATATTATATACATATTCCAGTGGTTTATGGGCATAATGATAGGAGGAAAAAATAATAATGTATAGATTTCATTGCAGTATTTAAGGATTTGAATTGCATTTATTCAAAGGCAAACCACAGCCTTAATGCTTGAAGTAAAAAATCTGTAAGAGAGTATTTTCTTAATGTGCCCAGGTGTGCCGTCCTCTTTGTCATCTACCTCGTGTCATCTATGCACACTATGCACTATGGCAATGCAACTCTTTGTTATTTCCCCACCAGGAAGTGAAGCACCAAACAGTAACTTGTTACTATTTATTTCTTCAGCTGGATGTTGACTACTGACCCAAAGACTGTAACTACAGACCTTCCATACTCCATTTAAGTTGAATTACTATGAAGAAAAGAAGCAGGGGAAAAATGTTAATGATTACAAAAGGCTTATAGGATTACTTGTCCTTTTCTCAGATGACTTATTGCTGCAGAATAAATGCTTCCAGATAACACACTCTTGTTTGTGAAGTCTTTCAGTAATATTTCATGTTAGATTCAGACTTATCCTCTGTGTCTTTTTTTCCCCACTGATTAGGAATTTCCAGTCTGTTTTCCATGTGGAAATACCCTTCCTTACGAAAAGTGTGAGACCTGCTCAATGTATGGAGGGAAAGACTTACTTCCTTCACGTGTACACAGACACAGCTCCTTACTGTGTAACCCATCCTGAAAGCCCTCACGGATTTTACATTCCTGTTTTGCTTCCTGGCTCCCTTCACACCTACAGCTGAGCCAGAGAATGATCATCAACAGGCCCTTTATTCCTGGAGTCCTGTTCTTAGCTGCTGACAGCAAGTGAGAGTTGAGGGTTTGCTACTCTTTGGTTCCTCTGAAGTGGATGACTGCTGATCACCCTTCCTACTACACACCGTATCTGTCATCGATTACACCATCCCCGAACCCTATGTAATCCCTGGGGATTGGTTCTTGTCCAGTTCCCCTACCATCTCAATCAGTACCCCTCAGGAAGGGACAATGTCCCACCTTGTTCCACATACTTAACCCAAGTATCAAATCTCTGCTTTGCCCAGTGACCTTCTGAAAGAACTTCAGACACCACAGCAGCTTGAGGCTGCAAAAGCGGGGCAGCCACTATGGTTTCCACCATTCTGGAGGATGCTTAAATCTCTGTAAGGCAGCCCAAGGAGAACCTCCACCTGAGACAGATTTCTCAGCAGTGAAGCCACTCAACCAGCTAACAGATTGTCATAGACAGTGTGCAGATTTGTTTGCTCTGGAGAGATGGGTCTTACAACGTATCTTTCTATGTATTTGTATGTACAAATGTATATACATGCACATGTATATATGGGTGTACATATTTCTGTGTCCTCTCTATCTCTAATTTATCTTTGCATTTATATTTATATTTTTGCATACATGTGTATGTGTGGGCAACAGAAATGACCCAAAGGAACGGAGCTAATGAGAAATTATGTCCCTGTCTCTTATGATTTTATTTTCTCAGGTATGGGAAGAGCAGCAAGCTCCAGCTTGCAGGACGAGTGTGATAGACGGCCATACGGACAATGATGATGAAGGAGACTTTGCTCTGCTGTTTCAGATGACATCAAGTATCACAGAGAAGTGACAATTTTTAGTTAGGTGTCAAGGCAGTACAAGGTCCCACAGAGGTTGTAATATCTGGGAAATGGGAGATAAATTGCAAAGAAGTGTTCACAATCAGAAGATGGGGATAGAGTTGTTATACTCAATGAGGTATCAGTTCTGACAAGCTGCCATTTTCTGGCAATTGTGAGAAAGAAGTGAAGTGCCAAAATGAGGTTGGGATTTTTATGCAGAATTAATGACTTTTGCTATGGACAGCAAGAAAACAAGAAATTGTTATCCACAACCTAGAGTAGGAAATGCTATTTACATTTTCTGTGGAAAATGTTGTGATATCAATCAAGACATGGGTATAAGAGCATGTATAATAGAGAAGATGTGTAGGTAGAACCCGTGATTATAAACACTGAAGATGGCAAGGAAGGGCACATGAAGAAAAGCTGCTTATGTAATTTTGAGTTAATGGGTATAGGTGTGCCTAAGGAATGAGTGAATGTGTGAGCAATGTTTGTGGGTGGAAAAAAGTGGAAGGAAAGGAAAATAGGTGTGGAATGAAGGTGTGTGAAATACATGAAAACTGAGATGTGTATTATGTATATATGGAGAAGATATAAATGAGACAAGGCACTGATGTAAATTTATGTACCTATTGCTTTATATGAAATATGATTTATTGCCATTTTGCAGATTGATTAAAATATGCGCAGCAAGCATTTAATTTCCTGTGGTGGACTTTTATCTATTTTAAGCCAAAATCTTCCATGTTATTACATGTTCCATACTATGCAGGTCATCTTTCTTTGGCAGAGTGTTTCTTTCTGCATCCCAAATCAAAGATATGCTATGTTGCACCAGGTTCTCTGTCCCTCTTTTTCCTTTTACCCTCTGGACGCAGGACAGACATTAAAGAGGTAGGAAAATAAAACGGAGGGAGCAGCCATGCAGGCCTGGGAGCGTTTCATTGGACAGCACAAAATGCATTGCAAATTAGTACTTTGGCATGAAAACTACAGTGACCTTTTCAGGTTCTTCTCTTCTTGACTTTTAATGTTGCTCAAAAATAATCCTTGGCTCCTGAATGCTTGTTCATTTCCTCACAAGGAACGGGCAGAAGGATGAGGTAACATCCGAGGAAGGGTACTGTTGTGGCCTGGAAAATAATTGAGAGATCCTGCCTAGCACCTTGGCATGGCTGTGCTGCAGAAAGAAGGAGTTTCAATTCTGGTGAGGCAAGTGCTAGCCCATCATATCCTACTGTTCCCACAGGCAGCTCTGTGCACAGTTGGCTGGACTCTTGGAATCAGGTTTTTCAACACTTTTATTCATGAGTGTTTAAGAAGCTTCAGCTCCTAACTGGAGCTAATGATTTTTCTAGATACAGACAGCCTAGAAGTTAGACCCGAAGTCTAGGATAATTTTAAATCTAAGTTTTTTTAAGGACATGTTCTCATATTTAGCCTGGAAACTTTGCCCAGGCAGAATCTTGTTCAAGATTTAGGACGATGCAACCTGTCAGCTGCAGAAGCAGCTACAATGTACCTGAAAATCTTGGACGTGTGCTTTACATAGTAGCATATGCATCTTCAACAGCTTTTATAAGGAATCCGTGACATCCAGGATACACTGGATATACAGATCATGCTTTACATGGAACATGTGCATCATAATTCTGCCTGAGAAACCACAGCCCAGCCAAGTCCTTTTCTGGCTCTAACCTGGAGCAGTTTGCCAAAGTCAAGACACGAATTTAGTTGAAGGGCTATGACCTGAAGGAAATGTTCCACACTCAATCCTGCCAGTTTCCCTCTTGCTCACTGCTGTGTTGAGCTCCCTGACTCCTTTTTAGCTGCCTCCATGGTCAGTCCCACACTGTTTCTGCAACTTCCATCTACAGGTTTTTCACTGAAGCTTGATCCTCTTTTGGGACTCCAGGGAGTGATGAGGAAGAACCAGCCCATGTTGGAGGGCAGTGCTGCACGTATCCTCTGCAGGGCTCATTAGTCTTGGCGGATTATTATAGCAACCTGGCTGTACTGCTTCCAGGTATTATGAACTAGTCTAGTGTCTTGGAATGGTGCTGAGCTGTGCAGCTACTGTGCTAAGGTAATTGCTGCAAAGGCATTCAAAGCAATGCAGGGAAAGTCAAGCTGTGGTGCACAGTGGAGAGCTGTTTGAGGTTTTTCTGAAACAAAAAAAAAAATCCAGTGTCCCAAAAGGTTCATATAGACATGGGCCGTTTAGAATGCCTACCTCTGCTAAACAAAACTTCTGAAAATCTGGGAGACATACTTAAAATAATAGAAGCTGCAACCACCAAAAAATAGTTCGTACTGTGCCTTAACTCTGCTCGCTTTGAAATACTATTCAAAAACATCTGTAGCACAGAAACAGCACCTTGCTCCTGGAGATACTGCTGAACTCTTGGGACCACATGAGACAGCCTGACATGTGTTTGCTGAAGCAAACTGTTGAGATGAGCTGATCCAAACATAAGCTGTTATGCTTTTGAAGATCACATCTCTCGCCTTGCATTTGCTAAATTTTACACCATTACCTCATTTTTAATCTACTTCACCTTTCCCCTCAGAGCTTCCTACACTGCTTTGCATTCATCACTAAACCCACCTATTACTCTACTGCACCTCACGGCTAACAGTAACCCCCGTAAGAAAACTACAGTTTACTACTATAGAAATAACCTACAAAACATAAGTAGAAAGTCAGATCTACTTTATTATCTATGCTGCCTCTCTCATGCACAGCTTTGGGATAACCAGTGTTTGGGGGGAGGGGGAGTGGGAGAGAAAGACCTAAGAAGTCAGGAGCAAAAGTCCTCTAATTTCCTGCACTTATAACCACACTGCTGCAATTAATGTTCGTAGAGATGTAACTTAAAACGGTGAATGCAAGTGAAACATAATTGGAATTGCAATATAATCCCTGGCAGGGTATTGCCAATTTCAAGGGGCTGAGTTAAGGTTGTTTGAGAATATATTGTTAACCCCTTTCCTAGTTTTCAGAAGCTTAGCCTGCATTACCTTAACTCTTTATGTCCAGATTTTTAAAGGTTTAGCTGAAGGCAGCATCCTGCCAAGGCACAGAGTCCCACATGCCAACTTTTAACCCTATTTTAACAAAGTTTTGTGGAATTTAGTTCTAGATGGTAGCCAGAACTCTGCGTTGTGGGCTTCAGCGGGCTCAGGTCAAATCAGACACAGCTGCTTTCTGCTCTGCAGAATGGGGTTACGGGGACCAGGGTGAGATGTCAGGCAAACCAGATGTATAATTTTCCACCCTCCATTATCCAGCCATGGATACAGCATGATCTCCGTGACTCATGTGGTCTCCGGGACCTCTCCTCCAACATCTTTTGAGCCTCTGCAGTGGACCCCCATCCCTCTCCCATGTCCCTGCGCACATCGAGATTGCTCAGCACCTCCGAGGCACTTCTGGCGAGCATGCGAAAATGGATGACCCAGCGAGGGCCGTGCAGAGCCTTTTCCTTCATCCCCCCCGGCCCCCAGCGGGCCGTGGCAGAGCACAGGCCCCGAGGCAGGACAGGACGGGCCCCGGCGGGGCCTCAGCCTCCTTCCCCCGGCCCGGGCTCGGGGCGGAAGGCAGCCGCCCTCTCCCAGACCCGACGTGTCTGGGTCTGGGCCCGGCTTCCGCGGCGCGGGGTGCGGCCGGGCCGGGCCCCACCGCTTCCCCCGTGCCCCACAGAGCGGGCCGGGGCGGGAGGGCTCCCCGGCCCCGGCGTGGGAACAGCCGGGCGGGGCGGAGGGAGGGAAGATGGCCGGGGCAGGCGCTGGGCGGGAGGCGGCGGCGGGGCGCTGCTGAGCGGCGGGGCGGGGGCGCTCGGGCCGGGATCGGGGGCTGGGA
>VWZT01006486.1:172657-228641 GCA_013397055.1 Pachycephala philippinensis
GGGACAGGTACGAGTGTGATCCGGGGGGAAAGAGGGCCCGAGCCCGGTTCACCCGGGGCCGGGCCCGTCGGCGACATTTTCCTTCCCTCGTCCGCGGCCGCCGGGAGGGTGTGGGCGGCGGGGTCGGCGGTGCCGCTGCCGGCGGGGCACTGCGAGGCTCCGGGTCGGCGGCCCGGGGGGGGGGCTCTATCACACTGGCCCTCCGCGGCATGTCGTGGGGGCAAGAGCCCCTACCCCTGCTGCTGATGCGTTTGTCGGCAGTGTTACATGTTAACTCTGAGCCAAAAAAAAAATTGAGGCTTCCCCCCCACGGTGGGTGCTCGGACTAAGCGTTGTGTCAGTGCGGGGGGAGATAGGAGCGGTGACACCGCCTGTATTTATACTCCTCGCGTACCGGAGCAGCCCCGCTGTAACCGAGCGGCTTGGCCATCCTGATTTATTAGCCGGGCTGAACTAATTGGCAGCAGCAGGCTGGAGGCATGCTGGAGTAATTTGGTAGATTACCTCCTCATAAAAGATAACGCTGCGTGGAGGTAAGCAAACCGGGAAATTCCTGCGCTTAATTTGACAAATACGCGGTCTGCTGCAAATTAGCAGCAAAAATCTGCAGCTGCGTGGTGTCCAAGCAGCGTCTGCACGGCCCGGCGGTGCGTGGGGAGACCGAGTTAGGCCTTTTCTTCTCACTTAGGGTGAATAAATACGGGCAGGTCCTACGGCTTTTAGCAGAAGTGCGTTATAAGCAATGTTTAAGCGTCGTAGCTGAAATCTGGTGGAAGCGTGGGCTCTGTTGCGGGTGCTGCCCAGTAAAAGACGACCTCGCTTCAAAGCGGTCGCCTAAAAATTTCCACGCGGAGTTAGTGAACACAAGTGTCAGTATTTTAGGTGTCTGCGAAATAAGAAACATATGTCTCTGTGTATGCTTTTCTATATTAAACAATGTTTTTATAGTAAGTGAAAGTTGGACAAGGACAGTTTGAACCTCAGCCAGAGCTACCTTGCCAGAAGTATGCCTGGAATGTTAAGCAGGCCACAGAAACATTTAAGCACAGTCTGGGTTAAAGACTGTAGTAATTTGAGAGATTCCTGTCGTTTTGCACGACAATGCATAATTGTTTAAATGGCCTAAATATTTACCTACCGGATCAAGATGTTTTGTCTCATTATTTGGACGTACTTATGCATACTCATATTTTTTTGCTGAGATGTTAAATATTTGTTAATATGCTTCAGATAGCACATTTTTTCTACATTAAAATGCATGTACGCGTTGTTAGGTTACTTTTAATACCGTATTGTAAAGGTAACCGATGTCTGCTGCTTCTCTGCATCTCATCCTTTCCATTAAATTTCAGACAGTATACGGTTTTGTCTTCTGCAATATCTTCCATACAGACAATAACAGAAAAGATTTAGCCATTTACTACAGTGTTAAAATTGAGTTAGTGTTCAACTTACGTAGTATTGCTAAAATTATGGCTCCATGTTTGGAAGAAATAATTGAAATGCCACACGTTGCTTGAAATTTTGTCTAAATATTTTGCTCCAAGGTTTAAACTTAGATCTGTTTTTCACATTTGGTAAGAACAGGCTGTAGAGCAGAGATTGAGACATGTACATTGGGGCAGATAGAAAAGAGATGATGTTTTCATGAACGTGTTATCAGTAGTTTGTACAGAATTCAAGTAGCAGGAGCTGGTTTTATGACTGCAGAGTTAATCTCTGGTTGAGAATAGACCACTGTTGTTATTTTAGTGAGATGTCTGGGTTTTGCATGGCAGAAAGTGAGCAGTCTTTTTGGGTTTCATTGCAGCTATTCAGATTCCCATGGACAGCAGCAAAGTAGGAAAGGATCAGGGTAGTTGTTTTCTGAGAAAGTTTGGGAAAAAAAGGTAAGAGCAGCAGTGAAGTGGTGTTGCAGCTGTATTTTTGCAAAAAGTGGTTTAAGTGGAGGGCAGAATTACCTACTTGTGGCATATGTACCTCAGGTTTATGAGTTAGGCATAGAGTGACAGAGTTCAGCCCCCCATTTCTATGTTTGGGTGGTTTTATTTCTACCCAGGAGGAACTGGACGAAGCTATGAGACCTCAGGCCATGCTGCACTTGATCACGGGCTCTGAGAATCAGCACCTCCAAGCTTTCCTATGGCTAGTAGTCTCTAAGCATCCCCACAGGCTCCTCTTTCCATTTAGCTGGCACTCAGTAGTTTGTGTTTTTTTCTTTTCAGGATTCACCCTGAGATATCTGAGCCTTTTGTATAGTTTGGTTAGTGAATTTGATTTGAACTAATTATTTGGTTAAAAATCCCACCACGAAACAAAACAAATTTCTCTCCCCTCCCCCAATGTTTTTTCCATTGAAGCCAAAAAGACAAAGAAATGCTAATTGCAGAAGTGCTCTATAAAGGGTTTTGGGGTTTGGGAAGGAGAAAATGATGAGGGTAAGGGAGGCAAAGAGAAGGGAGAAAGGACTCAGAAGTGGATACCTTACGATTTTCTACGGTGAGAAAAAAAAGTACAAGAGTGATAAAATGAGCAGATTTGAGAAGGATGTTATCTTAAGTATCAAATCAGTGGTTAGGTTCAGGATGATATTGTGTTGCTCCGTGTGGATTGTGTTTAATGAATAGATTGTGGATGGTTGTCTAGCAGATCCTGTGGATCGCAGAAGGGACCCATTCAGTGCGTGTTTTCATCTCGTGGTAGTAGATGTCTTTTATCTTAATAGATTGTAAATTCTTCAAGGCAGGGAACTGGCTTTTTATCTTGTGTTTGCACAGTAGTTGCTACATTGAGATTCTGTTCAATAATGGGATTGTAAATGAATTTATAAAAGACTGACTATGTTTGTGGTTGATATTGATGATCCTTGTGGCACCAGAGATCTTATTACTGTTGCCGTTTGTTAGAAGGCTGTTTTCAAGTGATTAGAGCATAGACAAAAAACTTGGAGTTTGGCAGAAGCTTTCCAAGCACATGAGTCTTGCTAGATTTGCTGTATGTGGAAACTTCACCTAAAATACAGTTTTTGGAATAACTCTAAGGAAGAGGGAGTCTTTCACCTTCTTAATGTGAGTTGTCTTGGTGGTTTAAAGATTTGAATCATGTTGTTTTGGAGTGAGGATTTTGAACCTATAAGGTGGAGGAGTGTTTTTGCATGGAGAAATCATCCATTTTGACCAGCTGGGGAGGAATTAAAAAACTGGTATGGGCTTGGTAAAGATCTAGGTTTTAGCAGCTGTGTGTAACTTCCTGCAACTTGGACTGCTGGTACTGGGGAGTTTTTCTGTCCTATGTCCTCATTAGCATCTTAATTCTGAGGCCTAATAGCTGAATAATGTGAGCATAGGAGAAAACCCCTGGCCTTGTAGAAGAAGTGGGTTGGAACAAGGAGTATGGGATCAAATGGGGTTGGCCCTGGAATTTGACAGAAAAGAGGGGGAAATCTGGTAGGTTTTGAAAGCAAAGCAGTCAGGAGCTAGAGGTAGGGAGAATGTGGATGGCACCTGAAGTCTGGGAAGAAAAAAGTAGGGGAACTGGACTGAAAACCAGTAGAGCAGGGAAAAACAGGTAAGGAGAAACTGGTCTGGTGAGGGTTGAGGGTGTAAGGGTGTCAGCTCTTCTCTTGGCTGTACAGAGAACCCCGAGGGAAAAGAAGGAACACTGGGTTTGGATGAGGAATCTTCAGGGTGAGAAAATACCATGAGGGGCCACATGCAAAGTCTAGGTGAAGAAGGGAAGATGATTGGAAGGTGAAATATAAGAGCTATATGTCAATATGGGGGTCAAGAAATGTAAGATGTGCTGGACAAGGAGATTATTGACAAGTCAGAATTGTAGAGACTGGAAATAAGCAGGAAAGGCTAATGGGCTTAAAAAAAGGAGTCAGGTTGGCAAAGTCACTAGGAGCAGGTATCTGTTGTTAGGAGTGCAGAGTAGAAGTGTTTAAGTACTGGGCAGGGAAGTGCGTAAGTGCTGACTGCTTTTTGCTGAACTATTTCAGGACTCCTTATTCTCATCATTTATTTGATTTTAGCAAGTATCTATATTGCCCAATTAGTTGACTTCTCCTGTTGGGTGAGACAAAGTTCGCTACTACTGTTGTTTCCTCTGGTACGGCAAGTGGCACAGCGAGGTGTTCAAACACCTTGTGTTGGTGTGATGTGATGCTGGTGTGATGCTGCATAATGTGATTTCTCTTTCCGCAGACTGGCTTTATAAAGGAATAAGAAATTGTAAGTAAGAAGCCTAAATAAAAAGCATATTAGTGTCAGATACTCAAATCTAGAAAATTCCAGACTTAAAGTCACTTAACTATTGCTTGTTTTGCATGAAAAGAGCATTTTTAGTGACAAATTATTTGCTCATATATTTTTTTGCCTTATTTGATACATGTAGAGGAACAACTCTGAGGGCAGATGGGAGAGCTGTGAAGTGATGAGAATTGCTTCTGAAGTTTTTTGCCCAAATTGGAAGATGGGCCTTTAGTGAGGTAAAGGATCTTTTGACATGCCACCACGTGATAAGGTTAGAAAGTCAGTGGCTGCTTTGTCAAGGCAAGAGAATATTTCCTAGAGTATTGGAATTTATCTGCACAGTTGGCAGTATTCAGCAATCCAAAGACAGTCATAAGAAGCATTAAATTTTTTTCAAAAATAGCATTTTTCTGGGTCTGCCTTAAGCTCCTACACTGAGAGTTGGAATTAGTGACATTCATTATTAGAATTCAAGTACTTCTATTCCAAAACATCAGAAAGATGAAGGCAACAGTATAGTTAGTACCACTGCCATTTTTTAATGTTTTCTTCAAGTTTATATATGTTTTCAGACTTTTCTTGTCTACTTCCTGTTTGTTGTATTTTGATGTTCAACTCTGTCAACTCATAGTTTTGTTTTGAGCTAATGCCATTTGTGGAATGGGAAGAAAACAAAGTGATTGTTGATCATTACTTCAGTCTTCCCTCTGAAAATATTTCAATGACTGGATAAATTTAAATCATATGCTGTATTTGACTATGATGCAGGTTGTTAATATAAAACATAAAATGAAACCTGTAAGGTACAGAAATGTATTTCTGGAAGTGATGCTTTGAAAATGTTTAAAACAGAGCAGAACTGTTGAATTACTAATTTAGTTGTGATTTTATAAGTTGACTTTCTAGGCTATTATTACCAAGCTTGCAAGAGATGAAGAAGCTTGCAAAGGAAAAAACAGTATTGTTGAATGGGTATGGATCTTGAAAATACGCTCTCCCATGAGAGGAAAAGAGTTGAGTTTATTCTGTTGAAGAGGTGTTTAAGAAGTGATTTGAGCACTGTTCATAAAATGAGATGATACCAGAGACTTCAGAACTCTTTTCTTTGGTAGATTTGTAATAGCTCTGATAGTCAGAAGTTGAAACCAGAAATATGGTATGTTTTTAATAGTAGTAGATATCAGATATCAGAGTAGTTTTTTCACTCCTTTGATCTCTAGATGAAATTACCTAATTTTTTGCCTGATTTAAGTCAGCTATCATTTGAGTATTGTTTATGACCATCAATTTTTACTGCCTCCATTGCATGATATATCATTTGACCTGTAAATAAAATACATATAGCTAAGTATATCTCATAAGGATTGGCAGAGCAGCCATCCTTTCATTAGAAAGTGGAGATCTGCTCTGTTTGGTTGTTTCTCTTGAAGCACCCAGGAAGAAATCCAATTCATCCCCATTACTTCAGGCATTTAGGTCACTGCAGTTGGACCATTTGATTACCTCGGGTTGGCAATACAGTGGACTTGATAGAATTTATGTAAAAAGCATTGCACTTAAGATCCAGATATTTTGAATTTTCTGTGCAAATGTCAAGCCTGGATGCAGGCACAGTGTGGATGGGAAAGCTATGCAGCTATGTGACTGCTCTCCTGGCATGAGACTGGGAATACATGCTGCAGCAAATGGTGTTGAGAAAGGGCTGCAGTGCCCTCAGCCTCTCTGTGCAATCTCCACATATTTGTACTTTAGTTCTCGCTCAGAATAATTCAGTAATATTTTTAAGGGCATGCTGTAGCTGACATTTGTTTTGAAAGCTTCACATATATATATGCCACGATAGATCTACTTCTCTGCGTTTCATGAGGGAAATACAGTCATATTTTTTTTCATCCTGTCCGGTAGGTCTTCAGACAGATATTTAACTTCATATTGTGCTTGAATCCCATGAAAATGTTTATGATTAAAAATGAATGAAGACACAAGCATCCTAGAGTTAATGTTACTTGTTATTAGGTATGATCTTCAAGCTGAGTCTTTTGTTTCACTGGTAGATTCTGATTAGGTGTTAACATGTTACAATGTTAATCAGCTGATTCGTGGTAAATACTTCTAAATTAATGCTTTTCCCCCTCTTCCCCTTGATCTCACCTCTCTGATTTAAATGTTTTTAAAAAGTAATCTAATTTCTTTTCAGATTTATCTTGCTGGGGGAAAAGCAGTGCCTGTATGAAGTGAGCATTCATGTTTTCTTGTAATTCAGCCTTGTTATAAATGAATGCTACATCTCCAGTCATTGAGTATTATGAATGTGTTCAGTAGTTTTTCAGTGTTTTGAAAAGTAGAGGTAGAAGGCATCCACTGAATCTTCCTAAGATGAAAGGTTTCCTTATAGTACAGTAATAGTGATTTATGTTTTATTTAATTGGTTTTTACTAGTTAAAATACATATCCTTTGAAAATCTGGCTTAGGCAGCATAAAATTTCAAGATCCAATGCATGTGTGCTAAAGCATCAAAACATCTATTGAGCCACAGAAGCCTCATTAACAAAGAAGCCACTGCTGTTAAGCTTCTTAACATTTTGTTAAAGGTGAAGGGGTTTTTTTTTGTGTGTGTAGTTTTCACCTCTTAATAGAAGTATTTTCAGCAATTAGATATGTAATGTAGACACCTGCCTTATTGTATTTGTGTGCATGCTAGGAAAGGACTAAATGAGCAGTTGTGACTTGAGCGTGTTACAGCAGTGTGATGGCACGTGTTGTGAGGGCTGTTTCTTGAAGAGTTCTGTGACATTGCATTGACTCACATCTGCGTTGGGTCTTGCAAACTGAGAAACCCTGATCTGTTGGAACTTGTCCGTGCTTGAAACTGTCAGAGAAGGTGCTTTGCTATTTTTATATATATAAATTAGTGTGTATCTGAGTTAGTATAGACATAGTGGTGGTATTTATTGTAATTAAACAGCACCAGACATTGTGAAAAGAAAATTGGGTGTTTGCATTAGCATATCTTCTAAATAGTATGGGCAGACAAATCTCTGCTTTTCAGGATCTGCACATGTGAGAATGCAAGATTTGAAATGTCAGAAGGCTAGGGCTGGGATTTAAGTTCTATTATCTGGAGAAAAAAATCCTATTTAGGCTTGGATTCTAGTGATTAGTTTGAGAGATAACAACTTCATGTTTTTAGCAAATATAAATGTAGTGACAACACTGTGTAAACATAAGAACAAATGACTGGTAGGCAATAAAAAAAACCTAGAAACTTATCTATAGTAGAGCCCTGTTAACAAGCTTCACAGACGTGCCTGTTAAATGTAATGTTGGTTTATAATTTTGTGTTGTTTGTTGGAAGGTAGAGCTTTGTAAAGTTGTATGTGAGGCCAAACAGAAATATTTCGTTGATATATTGTTGAAAAAAGTAAAACTAATACTTTTCTGCCTACAGTTAAAAATAGAACTTCCTGAATATCTTATCTGCTGCAGATGTGACAGTTCACATTCACCAGCAAAGTCAGCCAGTATTGCAGCTTTTAAGTAATCTTCAACTTGTTTCTGGTTGAAAGAAGCAAGCTAAAGAAAACATGCTCTAGGTATTTTTCCTACCTCATTGCCTGCTGTGGCAGGGCAGGAAGCACGCTCAGCAAGGTTTGGCAATACAGTGCTCTTGAGCTAATAATTCGCTGCTGCCAAAACCAGTAATGTCCTCCCTGCCAAACCACATGGTCTCACCCCTCTCTTGCACTGGTACCCTTGCTTATCTGACCTTGCAGTAAGAAAAATGAAAAAAAACCCCAACACTCTGCAGTATTTCATGTCTCCTTTTTTGGGGAAGGGTAGTGTTCAGCTGGTTGAATTCCCTAAGCTGACTTAACCTTTGGGGCAGATGGGTATTTAAGTGGTTTATGTCAATTAAGCTTGATTCAATAAGGAATTGGATTAGGCAAAAGTGATGAGTCAGTTTAAAACCTTCTTTGAGTAAATCCTCTTTGTGAATGGCAGCCTTGACTACTGATTTTTAAAATACTCCCATAGTAAAACAACACAGCTCTAAACAAGCTTCAAGTTACATTTTAAAAGGAGAGAATCAGTTTTCAGATATATGATGGATGTTTAGAGGCCAACAGAGTCAGTTTTTTAGTCGAGTAGCAGCACTAAAGTGGCTGTTAGGAGGGGAGAGAGCTGCAAGTAGCAGAACTGATTTGGGGACTGAGCTTGTGGTATCATCACCAGCTTGGAAACACTGAAGACTTGGTGAAGTCAGTGGTGAGTGTTGCCATCTCTGACAGGGAACAAAGTTGGTGTGTGAGGGAGTTGGACCAGATGTGTGTTAGGGAGGTGTGTGTGAGGGAAGTGAGTATAAGATCAGATAGATGTGGGAAGGATCTTGACAGTGGAGCACCTCCAAGGAAGATCTCAGTTGGGTGTAGAAGTGTAGGGTGTGACTGAGGAAGGGATGGAGCGTGAAAAGGCATGTCAAGGTAATAACAAAAACCACAGCGCAGCTATTTGGATGACTTAAAAGGTGGTTTTGTCACCAGTGTTTGGAGTGAGAGCTCTTCAAAAGATTATTCCAGTGCATCTGGGGAGTTTTTTAAGGGAGGTGAATGTGTACAGGTGGAAATTGCCAGGTCATAGAGGAGGAGGTTGTAATATTTGGATTAGATGAACAAGATTTTTGTCTCTGCTTATGGAGAGGAGCAGGGACTTTGATGATGTGTTCTTTTTTCTTGATACCAATCTAGCCTATTTTGTGAGAATAAATCCTTCAGTTCTTACCTAGTCATTAATAGCGAGGAATGGGGGTGTAGGCTTTGGTCTGCCGTGCCACAGGGTCTTAATAATTTCGTGATTCTGTCCCAGATAGGAAAATTGATTTGGACTTAATACAATGAGAGTGTGCTAAAAGCTTGATGAGATGTGACCTGTGACTTTTAATAGCTGATTGAATCCTTCGAGTCAGCCATTTAATACTGCTGCACTCCTGGCAAGGCTTGCTCTAGGTACATGTTGCATGATCGAATAAGCTGGAATGTTTCTCGGTTTGTTTCCCTATTTTTCTGTGGGTGTTGGCTGGAGTAGGAAAGGCTTTTGCATCCAGTGATGAGCTTGGTGGTCTCCCCGTGGTTTGCAGGATGGAGGCAGTTCTGTGCTGTACTGTTCACTCTTTGGCTGAAGGAGCTGGTTGCCATCAAGGGCTGAGTTAGTAAATATCAAAACCTAAAGCAACTACGTTTTTTATTTTTGTTTTCAAAGACTTTTCTATTTCAGTATATTTAATTGGCAGCAGGACAAAAATAAAGTACAGTGATATCAACACCCTTGAACCAGCAACAGAGAATCAAAGGCTATCTTTCATAGCATTCTGAAAGAGTTATTTTCAAGATGAAATATCTATGGAGAATCTTGCTGAAACTATTTTGACTTATAATGTACTTAGGCTGAAGCTCTTTCGCACACAGAGTGATTAGGATTCTTTACGGCAAAATGCAAGTTTGGTATCAAAGCAGAAAATGCATAATATTTCAAAATTGATTTATTTAACATTGGATTGCAGTTTAAACAGCTAAAATAAGACTTTTAAAAAGCCTTAATGCACAGCATTTTCTTAGAAAGAGTGGCCTATCCATGTTTGGGAAGGCAGCTGAAGTACTGCATTATTATCTAATTCTATAGCATAAACAAATTGTGACCCACTTCTCAAAGGTGGATACAGTCCAAAGTTACTTGACTTGAACAGCAATTCTATGAGTGCTTAAAAGAAAATTACAGAATAAAAAGTACACTACCTGGGTTTTTTTGGGCAGTGTAGGGACAATTAGGAGATGGAGAAAGAAGTGCACGTGTTTTGAAATAACTGTTTAAACATAAGAACAAATGACTTGTAGGCAATAAAAAACCCTAGAAGCTTATCTATAGTAGAGCCCTGTTAACGAGCTTCACAGACTTGCGTGTCTTTTGCTTCCCCCAGATTACATCTTTTGGATAAGACTAAGAATTACAGTATTAAAGATATGATAAGGCACATAGGTAAAAATCCTTGAACCCCAAACTTCAGAATAAGTTAACCACAAAACCCAAGAGAAAATTGATTTAGTGACCATCATGCCTGTTGGACCAAAGGTCTGTTTTAGTAGCGTGTAAATAGCCTTTAACACTATAATTGATGATTAACACAAATTAACCTGATGATCATCTGTTAGAGATAGCATAACTGACCTCTACTTCATATAGTTAAAAAAAAAAAAATTGGAAATGGCGGTAGATGGAACTGCAATAGGTAATTAGTCAAAATTTGGTTAAAAACATGTATATTCATATTGTGTATTTGTATATGCTTATTTTCAACTGTATGCAGTGTAGTGATTGGCAGCATTTGAAAAAGGTGTACACTACGCTGTGTTGGTTTGAGTTGTCTTATTTTTGCTTTTCTGCCAGCTCATGGTTTATTCAAGGGAAAGCCTAGTGGTCCTCTTGTGGTTATGGGTGTACTGAGATTTGTGATAAACAAGCACCGTGTGCTCAAGACTCTGCATGGGCATTTGAATACTGCTTCTGTGCTTAATGTAGCTGCTCAGTTGGGACAATTAAATTATGGAATTACTTGTTTAGAAAAATGTTCACTAGTACCGGCTTCCAGAAAGATGGTTAAAAATGCTCTACTTTGAAATGATGGACTTGTTTCTTGCTTTTCTTTGAGATTCCTCTCAAGCAATCAAATACAATCCTTGTCTCAATAGACTTACACCTGTGAGCTTCCAGGTTCTTTATTTGATAAAGCTTTGGAGGCTGAATTTTTCTAGTAAAAGTACCTTGAAAATCCATTGTACTGTATTTCTTAATTGCAATTTGATTTTGATGCTTCTGTCTGGTCTGTATGGCAGAAGACATCATTTTAACTAAATCTCCATATTTCACAAAGGTTTTAAAAAAATCATTTTCCCCAGGAGGAACGCAAAAGCATTTTAATTAAAAATGGTCCAGGTATTTTTGGATCAGCTGTATTTTGTATCTGGGCTGCCTAGTCATCATTTTGTGTTGGCTGTAGGCAAACTTTGGGGGCAAATGCTGTGTCATGAAGAGGAGTGAAATCTGTTGTGAAAACTTCTTTTTGATTTCACACAGTTCTCAACCCTTGGAAATGCAGCTTAATGCATGCATGGTCCAGTATTTTAATATCCTTGCTTATAGCCAGGACTGCAGAAAGAAGCAACTCTTCACTTATCTGCACTACTAAAAGGTAGCTACAACATGTATAGGACTTCAAAAAGAAGAGATTTCTTAAGCCTTTTGCCTTAGTCAAGGGGAGTATGTAGAGAGACAGAAGGAGAGATTCTAGACCTTGTCCTTATCCTTTCTTTGTGTTGCTTGTATTTAATAATTCTTTGCATTTTGAGTCTCCTGTACTGATTCAGCTAAACACCTTCTTGATTTCTCAGAACACTGTGTAATGCACTGAATTTAAGAAGTTTTCTTTGATCTTAGTGAATGGCTGATTTCAGCTAAGTTCCTTGGAACTGATCTGCAGTGCGAAGTATGATTGCTGTTCTTGAAGTGTGTTACTTATTGTTTTCTGTTCAGGAAGATGATGATGTTGTTGAGGGAAAAATTAAGTGCTGAACGCTGCATACTTGTCTTAAGCAGAATTAAAGTGGTAGGTTGATTTTTTTTTGTGTGTGTGTATTCTGTATGGGTTGGTTGGGTTGTTTTGTTTTGTTTTGTTTTTTAATAGGATATAGCAACAATCTTTTCCCCAAGAAATTGTGAAATAAACCCTTTAACTTTTGGTTTAAACAAAATCTTTCCATTTAGCCTATTTTTGGAGTAAAATGTCGAGAGGTTTATGATCAGGCTGACTCTTGGACTCTGATGGATTGATGGTGCAATGAAGATACTGTATTTCCCGTTCCAGGAATTACTGTCTTACTGTGCAATAAGCTACTTTGTAAATTACTGGTTGTCTTCTTTAGTTGTCTTCTGTATGCACTTACATGAAGTTTTGCTGAAGTGTTACACATTTCTTCAGTTGAACATGAGAGAAGGCTTTTAGAGCAAGAAGCCTTTTTAGTCCAGGAGTAAGTATGCAAACACAAGTGTATGTGAATGGTCTGTACCATGTCATTTAATCATCTGAAATTTCAGGCAATTTATAATCTACAATATTTGTTTATGGCTATAATCTCAGTGCTTCTGTTAGTAAACGTTATTCTGATTTTACATCTGGAAGGTTGGAGTTGAGAAATGTTTGTGGGGAGTGATCTGTGGAAGATTTGCTGAGCCATGATTAGTTTTGTGGTGGTTTTTTGTTGGTTTCAGTTTTTAAAGAAAAGTCATAGTAGTGTTTCCTGTCCTTGGCTGTAAATGTCACTCAGAACCTCCTTACTCTTTGTACTGAAACTGTTCTTAGGGATTCAAGGCCTCTTAGGAAATTATCAGCTACCTTAATTTTTAGTTTTCAGAAATGGCTTCTGGAAATTTTGGCACAGATTTTGATATATCAACTTTTTGTCTTCTTGGAGTGCGTCATGTGCTCAGAAAAAAGTCTTAAGTTTTCTCAGAAGTAATATTCAAAAAACGTTGAACATTTCATAGAGCTTAGATGTAAACCTGTTTTCATGCTAAGCCAGGTTACATGGTTTTTTAATGACTTAATAAAAGACAAAACAGCAGGTGATTCATATGAACGAAGATATATGTATATTTTTTTCAAACTAGTGTTCATAAAATTTGTCACAATATTCAGGAAATAGGCTAAATAAAGCTCCAGTGATTGTGGAAAGTAGTTCATTTGTGCAAACTTCTCCCGCTGAAATAGCAATACTTGTATGTAGAGTGACCTGTCTTGTAATATTGTGTTAGGGAAATTATTTCTGGGAGTAATCTTGTAGATCTGTCCGTGCCTGTTCAGGGCTTCTGTTCGGTTACAGCGATGATGCAGCTGATCTTGTTCTCTGGACATCTGCCTGCTAGGAGTGAGACATGTCCTCTGTTCTGTCTCATAATATCTGCCAAACAGCCCTAAGGCAATAACGCACTTTCATTGCACATTCAGTTTGGATCCTCGAGTTAAAGACTCTCTCTTTTCCTGTTTTCTGACTTGTACAAAGATTTTTGGCCATTACCTGTTTCTTTTGGAAATAGTATCTGAAAGGGAATATTGATAATTTTTTTTCTTCTAACATGTAGTGGGTTCAGAATTTTTAAAAAGTTCTGTTGTTTTGAAATGCAGCTGCCTCATTTTATCATTAAAACATACTGTAATAAATTTCTGGAATATCTCCTTTGGGGTAATTATGTTTGGTATGTGAACATCTGGAGTTTTTGAAGTTTTGCACATATGCCTGTTTGCCCACATGGTTCTGAAGATATTTGTTTTATTCTTTCTGAAGTGACTTGATAAAGAAAATCATGTTCATTTTTTACTTGAATCACAACTGTAAGTTTATTTTCCTTACATTTAGAATCTATGGAACATTTATAAAAGGCTTTTCTGTTCTCTTTAAAATACAAATTACCCTGTGTCCAAAACTCTGGTTCTATTCGGAACACCCCGAAACTACGGGTAGTGTCCTGACTGTGGAAATTTTTTCCCCACCCTCCAGTCCCTGAATACGGTTCTTTAAGATGCAAGTCTTTTGAGATCCTGTGTTCATTTTTTGTGTCTTTCGCCGTTTTATGTATGTGCTCAACAGCTTATTTTTTGAAGTGGGTGAAGATTGTAACACTTAATACGTGTATCCAGATGTTTCTAGGTTTTCTGTAAAGAAAAAAAAGAGACGTTATACAGACTAATAGGCTCTTAATGTAATGTTAGTGCATGATGTTAAAAGTGAATTAGTTAAATTAGGAATACATTTTTTATTCTCCCTGTTAGTGAAGATGGTCAGTTCTCCAGATTTTTACAAAAATGATTTCAAAATAGTTGTGAGACCACTTTGGCTAAAGAATTTTTGAATGTTTTGAGATACTACACTCGGTAGAATTTGAAATACATTAGTTTTGTTGTGCTTTTGGGGGTTTAAGTGTTTGGGACTTTGTTTTGGAAGATGGAAATCTGTGCTATGAGTAGAGTTTTAATACAGGAGATTTTCCTTGAGTCCATGTTTTGCTCATTTTATATACTCTGTGTATGCTAGGCAGGCACACTTTTAAAATGTTGGGGGTTTTTTTTCCATGGCAAAAATAGCTTGCAGCTTATTGAAAAACAAGGCAGACCTGTGCCTCAAAATCCAAATGAAACTGCTGCTTGGATGAGGCT
Source organism: Pachycephala philippinensis (assembly GCA_013397055.1). Lineage (NCBI taxonomy): Eukaryota > Metazoa > Chordata > Aves > Passeriformes > Pachycephala > Pachycephala philippinensis. The sequence goes on from VWZT01006486.1 coordinate 187,170, forward strand.
CTAAAGAGGGCATTTATATGTTGTGGAATGAATGGCATGCCTGCACTAACTCCCGCAGGCCGGATATTTCCAAGGTATCAGACAGAGCTGTATATACTGCACTTTTCCCCCTTTGGGTCCAAAGGTTTCTCCCTTGGCAAGGTCTGAAGGACCCCTGGCCCTTGTGTGGAGGATGAGGTGGGGAGTGGGGGCTGGCAGGGGAAAAGTAAAATGAGCAAGGTGACTGTATGTGTATGGTGCTTTTTTTTATTTTCCACCCAGACTGCCCTTCTTGTGCTTTGTGAGCTTGCGTTGTTTTTCTAATCATTGTTCTTTGAACAGTGTAGTTAGGAATTTCCTGTTCACGTTTTACTACAATGGTTTGTTTAAAATGATAGACCGCAGTCTTTCCTGACCTAAAACTAGATTAGCCTTGAATGTCGAAAAGAAGTCGGACAAATAAAGAGGATAGGCTGTATTTGCTTATGTCATGGAGAGGGGCCTTTTAACCATGGTCTCAGTTGTATCAAATACCACAAGTCATGTTTCTTAAATATTTATTAAGATAAATAAACATAGTTATTGTATGAACTGGCAGGTCTCCAAATTTCTGTCTCTGATTCTCATGGGTGGGTCGCTTTTAATCAGGAGAAGTATATTTAGTCAAGACTCTGATATCTACTGGATTACTGAATCCAGCCATAGCTCAGTTCTCCCCTCTCCCCTGCTTTGTTACATTTTTAAAATGCAGCAAAATAAGCCTCAGCGAAGCTGAAGTTTTAAAATACTAAACAGCAAATTTTGGGAAATACATTGGGTGCCTGTGATAAGGAAAGTTTAGTGTAGTCTTTGAATGTACTGCCATATGTTTGCTTTCAGATTTTGGGGGGAAAAATCTCCCAAGCCCAGCGGTGTTAGATATACAATGAATTGTAGCGTCCTTATTATACAATTTACGTTTATTTAGAGCAGGTTCCTTGTATAACACTGCTAATCTGTGTAAATAGTGCACACCTATAATGATGGAACAGTACAGGTAATAAGGCTATTGATTTTTATCTGGAAAGAGATAAAATTTCAGTGTTAAAAAGCAATATATGACCTTGACTTTGGGTTTTTATTTTACAGAAAAAAATACTGTATCATAAATCATATTATAGTGTGGCACAAAAGTGTTATTCAGTTTTGGAGGAATGGCATATTGACCTGACTGAGCTGGGTACTGAAGTCATTAGTGACAAGTGTCAAACTCATTAGTGTACACTTTATACAATGCTCTTGGGTATTTTTAATGCAAGATTGTCTGTGACCATGCACATGTGAAATTCTGGTAAACCTGCTAAACCACTCTTTCAAGATGGGAGATGTCAGATTTGTAAGGTTGTGGAGTGTCTAGCTGATATGACACACAGGCATGTCATTACAAGGGTGTTGCCAGTTAAAATACTCAGCTGTTATGGTATTTCCAGCTTAGCATCTAACTTTGTTCCACCCAGTAAATAGTCACATAAATAGGACTAGCTGTGGATTTTTAAAGGAAATATTTAATGTATTTTTAAAGAAAATAACATTTGGAAGGAAAAATATTTGGGTAGCTTGTCTAGGGTAGGGCAGGGAGATGCCTTGCAGGGTATGGAGTTTGATGTGCTGAAGAAGCTCTCAGTAGATGTTATATGGAAAATGTAACCATTTATAGAAATCAGGTATTTCCGTGAGTACCGGAACTGGTAAAGCCTGGTTTCCTGTGGGTTTGAGTCTTATGGCTGATTGACTTTGGTGTCTGGGAAGGTGAAAGTTCTGCTGGATGCTTTTTGCCTTGCATTTGGGCCATTTGCATGCGCTTGCTCCTGAGCAGATTTTCTGATACCTGATTAGGTGTGAACATGTCTTTCTCACTTTCCATTAGGCCTCCTAGTTTCATAAACTTTCATAGGTGTTTGAATTATCTAGGGGACTTCCCTAAAATTAGAAAACTCATCAACAGGAAAAAACCAAATAGACTTAAGTCTATTAATTGTGTTATTAATAAAAATCATATATCCATATTTTTATAGGAGATGGGACTATGAGCCCTTGATTTCTTTTTTTTAATGACCCTGTTGTCTGCTAATTTCTAGTAGCCAGTTTTGTTTGAAAAAGGAGCCAATTCCTACAAGCCAAGCAATGCTTTTACCTATTAAATGATAGAAATACATTTTGAGGTTAGCATGCCAGATTTTGTGGTACAGACTTGGACTTTGATCATTCTGTAGTGTGTGTGCAGTGGATGCACTATTCATGCACAAATGAAGCAAAGCATTAGATTTAAGTTTCCAGTGTAACTGTTAGGCCGAGTTGTCTGTGCTTTTAGGTTTGGTTTCCTATATGCATGAACAAAAAGTGTAATCTTGAGTAGAGAGCCAGAGTCCTGCTGAAGGTTTATCATTCCTGCTGTTAATGTACCTCCTGGAGCTGTTAGCAGTCATTTTTTTTGTTCATGAGTATCAGAGATGCATTATGTGAAATACGGTCAAGGGCAGTGGGTGCCATTGTTTTCAGTTCGCAAAAATTGTTCGCTTTGGTTTTGACCTTCACTAAGCCAGATTTTTCTACCTGGAAAAGCTCAGTAAGTTAAGGTGTGAGTAAACAGGGCCCTCGATCTTCCATATGAATGCTTTTCGTGTAGCAATATGGGTGAGTAGTTTATTCCACTAGATGAAGTAAGTGAGGTGAATAAGGTGAGTAAGCAATTTCGTTATGAGACGCTGTCAGTTGTGTCTAAATGCTATGTTGCAAATTTGGCTCATGCTTTGAGCTGGTTGTGAGCCAGTGGCTGTGGTTAATTCATCACCAAACCTGAGCTAACAAGCCCTGTGTAGGCTAGGTTATATTAGATGGAGCTCTGTGCCACACTGAAGTAGCTGGAAGCTGTACTCATGGGAGCCAGGGCAAAGCTGCTTTGAGTCTGCTGGAAACATCCTGTGTAGACAAATGTAGAAGTGTTTGTGTGGGGTAAATAATTTCTAATATGAATTTACAGTACCTTTACTGTAACGTTACTTTCTTTACAGAAGTCAGTTAATGTTCTTTTCATGTAATCTGTAGGCTCTGGTTATTTCTTCTGGGGTTGTACTTACAAATTATGCATGAAATCTGTATTATCGTAGGATGTATCACCAGTGTTAAATGGATTGATAATATTCTTACCTGTTGATTTGCAGTAGTACAGCATCTTGTATATAATAAAGTTATCTCAAGCAAAGATCTTTGAAATAAAGCCAAGACTTCAGGAATATTTCTAATATGATCCAGTTGCTTGGAAGGCTAAGTTAAACCTTCCCACTCCTGTGCACTGAAAGGAGCTGGAGGAGCACGTGGCATGATGCAGCACAGTGGCTGTGCCATGGTGCTCACAGAGAGCTGGCCATCCTTTTGTGGCACAGACTGGCTGTGGCTCCGGAGGGCTTAGACTGCTCCTAGTACTGTGAGAAGGCATTTATGTGCTTACAGGAAAGAAAATGGAGACAGTACTAAGAAAGCATTTTTGTCATTGTTTGGCAAGCTGTATATTGTGTACAGTCAGATTTTACACTTACAAAAGCTTGCAGTTGGCAGCGATGTAAAGGGAACAGCGCAATCTGTGCCATTAATATGTGTGTGCATGGGAAAGCACATGCCTGATCTAAAATGTGTGTTTGAGAATGCTTTTGTAGTTCTCTTGTTTTGGAAATTGAAGATCAAAGCAATGTAGGTTCAAAACAACGGAACAATGTGCTGGGCTTAATTGTACAAAATACACGAGGATGAACTGTTTACTGAGGGCCAGGCAAGTTCATTTTCATGGTTACTTTTGAGAGAAGCAAGAAATGAATTTTATTTTTATGTTGGATCTCTGAAAACAATGATTTTTTTTTTTTCTTCTCAACATTGATGTTTGATGGATGCTAGAAGTTGCCAGAAGAACTTGTCCATTCTTACAATATATTTAATACCTATTAAATTAAACCATGTGCTAGAACAAGCTACTGTTAAAAGTGGCATTTCTGTAATTGGTTTTCCTTTTTGATACCAATTAGAGTCCATAAACATTTTTTTGTTTACTTTTGTGCTGTTCTTGGATTGCATAAGTTGTTACCTTATGAAATTGTTTTGAGTCAGTTGTCAATAAATGGAGTTTTATCCTTTTAAGTGTTCTGGATTTGTAGTATGGCTACAGCAGTGTCATCCTGTCCTCTGCTTCTGTCAGCACTCATTTTCTGCAAAGAAGAAAAGTGCCCCTTTTATGTGTTTGCTGGAATTTTGAGAAATACAGGTTATTCAATCCATAGAAATGTGCATGTGTGCATTGGTGTCTGCCCTCAGCATCGCTGTAGTGCCACCTCAGACAGCAGCAGGGTCCGGAGTGTCTTAGATAGCTGATACGTTGCCTTGCATGGTGCTCTTTAGAGAGTTTGGGCTTTGGTTTTTGAGGAGTGGGTGGGATCAGTATTCTTGCCCAAATCAGCGTTTCACTTGAGACTTGACTGGTGTCTTAAATTGCTGTATTTATTACTGCTTCTTTGTCGAGAGGAATTAGGGAAAATTAATTGTCTCCATAAAACTGATTTTTGCAGGAATTAGAAGCATTAAGTCATTGTGAGTAAGATGCATTGCTCAATATATGGCCAGAGGGTAAGAGGGGGCCCAGACCAGTCATATCTATAAAATTCAGGCTTCCACTGAAATGCAGCACAGCAACAGGGTTTTTAACTGGCTGGGCAGTGAGGTTCCTTGCCTCAGAAGGCTGTTGTGAAAAACGAATAAAGATGACTGGATAGTCTGAAAAGTCATGCTGCTGAATGGTTGTTAGAAACACCTTGTTAATTGCATGGGGGAGGAATAGATTTAGTGCAATATGATAGTAATTTATTTAACTGGTGATATCTTCATTGTATTCTAATTAGAATTCGAGGGCAAAATTGTCAGGGAAGTTAACTTGAGGACATTAAAAATTTAGGTCTTTAAATTTTGATGAAGAGTAGGGAAGGGATGGACCTTTGCTCTTCTGACAGCTTCCATCTTTAGTAATTCCTTGTTGTGCTGTGGCAGTATGAAATCAGAAAACCAAATCCTGTGAATAAGAATCCTGAGGATTTCATGCTGGGAAGAGCAGAGAGTGGCTATGTGGTATGTAAGCATCTGGGTTCACTTATGGGGAACTAAGACCTGCAGAAGGAAGCTGGACGAAGGGTGATGGCAGAAGTCAGGCTTTCCTGGCAGCAGCAGTCTAGGAAATGGTGAGAAAATATCTTCAAATTATTTGTTCAGTTGTAGCATAAGTACAGGATGGGGGAGGAAAGAGGGAGTACTCCAGTTTCTTTTCCACAGCTGTCTTGGAGAGGCTTTCTTCTTGCTTAATAGATAATGGTGAAAGGTTTTTAGAAAATGACAGAACATGAAATTGTGTGGAGAAGGGAATGTAAGAGTCATTACCATGTTTTTCTGGGATTTTCCTGTCAGGCTTGTACGCTGTCCTGCCTTCCCATGCGCCATAGTTTCCCTTTCAGTTCACTCGGGTTTCCTAATAGCATTTGAGAAGCTGGTGGTAAGTTTTGAAGTCCTGCTCTTTTAAACACACTTGAGTCACACATTTGTGACTTGAGTCACAAATTTTTAGCACACATCTGGAATAGCAGTCGTGGTTCAGTTTACTTCATTCCCTCCTTTTACTGGATGTCCTGAAGCATTGCTCATCAGCCCAGCTAAGCAAGAAGGCGTACAACACTTCTGAAAACTGTGAATTTTTTTCTCTTTCAGGCTACTCAGAGATTGAATCAGTAGATCTTTCAGTAACTGGAAATAGCTAGTATTGTTGGGAAAAGTTTGTTACCTATCTAAAATTTTGCTGATGATCACTTAAGTCTAGGAGACAGTTCTGCCTACCATCCTCACTTCAGAGACTGGGAGGGCCCCATTGATGGTTAGGTCTTGCATATAAATAGTTTTGAAGAAAATGGGTGCATTTGAGTTAAAGAAACTAAAACTTTATATGCTTCCTCTGCTAGTAACACAAAAGGCTGTGAAATGCAGGAACAGTTACTCTGACAAGATTTTGCATAATTTCTGTGGGCAGATATTTTTCTGTATTTTAAGTAAAGGAAACATATGTCGCTTCTGCTAGAACTTAGAATTCTAATATGTCAGACATAAACCCCGTTTCTCTTCTGAATGCATCTGTCCAACCTTCTTGTTACTTAGTACCAGACAAACCTCATGGAAATGCAGATGCTTTTCTTTTCCTAATTCAGTTTTTCCTGCAGTTCATTTAATCTGCATTTCTGATGTCTTTGTGGCTTTCCTGTGGTTGCATGTGAGCGAGTGCTTTCTGTATTAAAGATAGACTTGATCTTCTATGAGAACAAGAAGAGAAGCTGGGAAGAGATTTTAATGGCAGTTACTATGGAAAAACAGTTTTTAGTGAGTATATAGTTGAGGATATGGCTCAAAACACAGTAGCTTGTTTCCTTCGTGCACTTGTCTTTAATGGTTGCTTGGTCAATCAGTCATTTCACGTGCTTTAGTAGTTAATTTCCTGCCTGAATATCTAGTTATTTCCTGCGCAGCTCTGGTGCATGGGTTTGTGTGGTATTTTTTTTTTTTTTAACAATGTTAACGGATAAATGGATTAATTAGTTGATTCCCAAACACGTTATCCATGTCAATATCCTATGTTGTTAGGTCTTAACCTTTCATGAGCACTGAAAGAAGTATTCATATTGGGGATTATTCTTCCGGAGGGCTACAGTACCACTGTCTAGCAGTGGATATTCAAAGGTGCTTTTGAGGTTTTAGTTTTTAATTTGCTATATACTTGAGTTTCTCAGAAACTTTTAAAATAGGCTGTGTTCTTCCTCCAAACTTTAGAAGGCTCATATGGATCCTGGTGGCTCAATGCTCTCTTCCTGAGATGCTTTTGTGATGAATCTGTGGGTTTTTTTCATATTTATTAAAATTGCATAGCCAAACATAGACCAAGCATTGTAAAATGCCAGAATTCATGTCTGCATTGTCATTGTTATGAAACTATCTTTATGTGGCTGTTCTGATTTTGCCTGGGTAGGTTTTTTGGTTCTTATTTCCACCCCCCCTCCCAACCTGAATGAGACTTAGTGTACCCATAGTTTACTGCAAGTTAGGCTAGTAGTTTGTTATGAATAGTAGATCTTGCTTACCTCGTGCCTCTCCTACGTTTCCTCTTTGCTCATCTGATAGCAAAATAAACTCTATTCAGTACCCATGGGAACCCCCCCAAATTGCTACTTTTCCCTTTCTCCATTACTTTTTCGAAGTTGTGGTGAGTTGAAGCATACCTACTCGTAGTTTACTGTATGGTCAGATGAGTATTAGAAGTAGCTGTGCTATGGAGGGATGGTTTTGTGCAGGTTGTGGCAGCAGGGATCTCTCCAGTTCAGTGGTACCGAGCTGTTAATCGAGCTTTCATACAAAACTGCAGGTGGGATTTTCAGTGTAGTTGGAGTGGAGAGCACAGGGGAGAACAGAGCCATGTGCAGGGTCTCAGAGCTGAGGGATGTAGACGCTTCTTTCTTTCCCCATCCAGCCAGATAGGCTGTGTCCTGTTCACACTGCTGCTGGCCAGTCCCTTCTGCTTGAGCTCTGCTGTTAGTCCTTCTCCTTGTGCTTATCCTACTTCTCTGTCTGTGCTTCCTTGGATCATTCATTGCTTTCTGATTGCTACAGCCTCTTCTTCCAGCACCTGGTTCCCAGGTTCCTTATTCTTTTTTATCGCTTGTGTGCCTGCTTCCTTCTTTTCCTCCTTGACGCTCAGGTGCTAACAGAGGTTGCATTGAGACTGGAAGGAGAAACTGACTTCCTAGTCTCTTTCGCTGGAAGGAGAAAGGGTTGTACTGGAATTGCTTTTCTGGAGCTGCTCCTTGCAGCTGTAGCAATCCTCTCGGATGTCCTGGAACACTGGAGTTGAGTGGCTGTGTAGCCAAGAGAGGTCCTGAGAAGCTGGCATGTGTTCAGTGGAGATTAAATCTGCAAAGACCTGAGCCTCTGTACTTCACAGAGTTATGATGAGTATGTGCAACAATATTCCCCTCTTCAACTCCCTTGTACCTTCACCAAACTTCAATGTTTTTCCTTGGGTATAGTAGGATACCTACAAAATTCGGGTCCCGGGGTTAGCAGCGCTGAGATTATCTAGGAGGCTGTTACAAGAATTGAAGCAGGGAGGTGGGGGGGGACGGGACAGCATTTTTCCTGTGCTTCATTGTTTCAACTAGCAGAGCTGTTTTAATTGACATTCTTACAAGAGATGAGAAGGAGGCACACCCTCAGGAGGGAGAACTTCAGCCAAGGCAACTACTCTAGCAGAATAAAAAGCAATAAAAAAATTGCCTAATGAGGGAATGCCTAACGAAGCATACCAGACTTCCTAATGAATGGGTGGCACTGCATTATAGAAATGTGCAGATGATACAACCTCATATTGCAGGAGACTTTAGATACCTGCTAGTTCTTGTTTGTTGATACGTAGTGCTTCCAGATATCATAAAGAATTCGGATGCTTATTCTGCTATGTACATCTTTTCAATATTTACAAACACTACTCTCGTCACTATGAAAGATATGCTCTAGGTCACCCATGAGGTTGGGCTGGATGCAAGGATTACCAGCTGAAGTTTTGTGGCTTCTGTTATGCAGGAGTTGAATTAGACGATGACAGTGACTTTCTGACCTTAAAATATGGACTTGGACAGCTGGGGCCACTCTGTGCTGCCATGGTGGAAGTTAGGGGCTTCCTGTGGCTGACTTCCTTGAAGACTCAGGGCAGGGAGAGAGGGAGCTGAAGCTGTCTTTCTACAGCTCTTAAGCTTTCCTTCCTAGTACTGAAGCTGCTTTTGGATATGGGGAATTGAGCCCTGTGCACTGAAAATATCTGCATTTACTAACTGCAAAGGAATGCATAAATATAGAAAAATATGCCAGTACAGCTTATTCCCAAAATACATTATTATGTGGTGCAAGGGACCTTTGGGTGAGCAGTATCCAAAAGGAAACTTTGGAAGAGATACCTACCACTTCTAGAGAGACTTGTCATTTACAAATGATAATAATAATGCAAACCACAGAAGTCAGTTTCCTGAGTTGCTGTAAATGTGTGTTTTTAACACTCCTTTTCTAACACAAACGTAGGAAGCTGGCAAAGTAGCTATTTCAGTGCTCTAGAAAAGTTTAAAGCGAAATAATCTAAGGAAACGGAAGCCTCTATTTTTAACCTTCTCCGTCATGGGAGATGGGGAGGAAGAAGAGGAGGCCATCTACTGTTGAAGTCTCTTCAATATCTTACTATAAATTTAATCTGATTTCCACTGCTGTTTTAATGAAGAGGTGTTTGTTGATGTTCAGTTATGTTCAAATTAAGATCACTGTAGGTTTGATGGCATGGTCAGTCTTCTAGAACTGACCTTTATCTCCTGTTAACTGGTTTTTACTTTCTGATTTTCTGGTATATGTGAAATTTTATACTGTAAAATGTAAACTCCCAACACTGTTTGTGCTGTTTTATGGTTTGATTTATTTTCTTATATCAAAAATTAATTTTACTGAGAGTTCTGAATGTTTTTTATATTGGATTTGAGCAGATTCTTCTAAGTTTTTTTTTTCTTCATACTGCGTTATTATAATTCACTAGAAGTACATTTTTCTGATGGATTTCTCTAGATTTTTTTCACAAAGTATTTTTTATTCTTATATATGTGTAAAAGCATGATAGTGAAGTTATGAGTAATTCCTTGTATTACTTATTTGGAAGTACTTTATTAGTCTAACTGGAAGCTTAAATACAATACATAGTACAACTACTGGCAACCATAGAAGTAATAGCATCAAACTTTGTAAGTTCAACCTCTTAAAAATTTCAGATGAACATAAATCTGTAAAACTGACTTTGGGATATATTACTAAATTATTGATATTGATAGGGGAATATACTGCATTAATTTGCAAGGTCAGCATTAAGAAAGACTGTAGGAAGCAAGTGTATTTGGGGAATGATAATAATAGTAGGATAACTGCATATTCGGAAAACAGGGGCTGGGCTAAGTTTTCCTAAAAGCTTGAAAATTACTGTCTGACAAGGGTGTTAACCTGGAGTGTGGAAGCACTTCTAAGAGCTTAAATGCACGTTTTAGAGAACCTTCTCTACAAAACCTTTATTAACATTATATGTATGTAGATAACACGAATTTCTGTTCGTGACTGGTAGATTGAGAATGTTGAGAATCAAAAGTTTAGAAATTATATAAACGAACATGTCGTAAAGTGTAAATAATTTGACAGCTATATCTGTAATTTTAAAGGCAGAGAGTGAGCTCTGGAGAAGGAAGTGTAGCAAGGCTGCGAATCATTGGAGAACCATTGTTTTTTACCTTAGGCAGTTATTTGGCTTAAATAAATTATTTTACTTTGCAGGGGCGTTGTTTCTTCATTGGTATAAAAGTAGCAAAGATTTCAGGGAGATTAAATTTCTTCTGTTAGCTCTCCTGATGAGTTTGGAAAGTAAGACACATTTTAAGCACAGTTTTCTTTAATGGGTTTATTTTTAGACCACTTTTAATACCTTACAGGTAATCATTAACTGTTTTTGTAATACCACTTAAAATGTGGAGCTTTGAAATAAATGGGTAGATTGAGGATGCTAATATATACAATAGTCACTAATGACTTGTCCATCACCACTTCTAGGCAGCTGAAACATGCATCCATTTATGCTTGACTAAGGATCTCTTACTCTCGGAAGAGTGGAAAAACCTTAAATGATGAGGTGACTGCTGTAGATCAGTGCTTGGAAGAAATGGACTCTGAAATGGACTCTGAAACCAAAAGCATCAAAGATCCTGTCAACATATTTCCACTTGAGTTGCTTAGTGCTAAGTCAAGCTTAGTAGCTGTTCAGGCAAGCGATTGAAACGGTGCCCTTGGATGCAGTGTGCGTGACACATTAGTTGCACTCTTTCACCCTCACATAAAGTATTGCTTTATTAATGTAGTTCAGAAACTTAAGAAGAGGAGCGGTCTGGAAAGCCGTCCTTGCAGATCTGCAGTGCACTTTGGACAGGGGGCTGCTGGAGTGCAGTGTAATGTCCTCTCTGGTTGCAGGTTTCCCTCCTGAGAGGGGTTTGGAGCCAGAGCTGTGGCCTTTTAGAAGGCAAAATTTCTCTGCTTTACAGGCAAAGTCAGTGCGTGACAGCTCAGTAGCATGTTAGAAGACATTACATAGAAATGGTACAAAAGAGTCCATAAAATTTCCAGGAATGTGATAATTGAACGTGTTTGAGAAATGCCATATGTGGTACTTTTAGGAAAAATACAGGATGAGTATAACACATTTTCAAGTGTGTTGGAAGGCAAGGAGGAGAAAAGCTGTTTTGAAAGTTTAAATGAGAAACTCTTGTCTTGAATTTCTAATATTAGCTGGTATTGTAGACTTTTCTGGGTGTGAGGCCTTTGTTTACTGTTTTACCTCACAATTTGTTTTGAATAGGATGTATGTGAAGTCATGGTATGCATATTCTTTTGGCACTTATCTACACATCACTTTGTTCCAAGACTTAAAAAGAATAGTCTCTTGAATATGTATTTTTCCAACAGTTTTTTTTATACTCAGTCCAGTTGCATTTACTTTTTCCTCCCTTTGTTTGTCAGTTTCTGCTTAATTTCTCTAGAAATGGTTTCTGGTAACATATTTTCTTTTTTATTAATATAATTGAATAATACTTACTGGTGAAAATAGTTTCATGAAAATAATTTCAGTAAAATTTAATTGAATATACTCCAAGTATAATAAGTTTCTGGAGGATTGGGGCTTAAAATATTTTAAAACATCAGATTGACTAAATTTTCACTGATAGTAGTGCTAGGCTTGTTTGTGCATATAGACATGACAGATGTCTGTCTCTAGTGTCATTAAACTTCAGTTTACATGTAGGGGAGCATAGCTATAGCCTTTTCTAAAATACTGTTTCAGAGTACAGAAATAAAAAATCATTTTAGCTGTTGTTTGTTGGCATGTTTTCTAGAATGGTGGACCTTCTTAGTGTATGAGAGAGATTTTCACAGAATCGTGGAATATGCTGAGTTGTAAGGGATCCACAAGGATCATAGAGTCTAGCTCTTGGCCTTGCACAGAACCATCTCCAAGAGTCACACCATGTGCCCAAGAGCATTGTCCAAATGCTTCTTGAACTCTGTCAGGCTTGGTGCTGTGACCTCTTCCCTGGGGAGCCTGTTCCAGCATCCAGCCACCCTCTGGGTGAAGAACCTTTTCCTAATATCCAACCTAAACCTCCCCTGATACAACTTCAGGCCATTCCCTTGAGTCCTGTCACTGATCACCACAGAGAAGAGATCAATGCCTCTCCTCTTCCCCTCATGATGGAGCTGTAGACTGCAGTGAGGTCTCCCCTCAGTCTCCTCTTCTCCAAATGCCCTCGGCTGCTTCTCATATGGCTTCTCCTCAAGGCCCTTCACCATATATGCTGCCCTCCTTTAGATGCTCGCTAATGTCTTTCTTACATTGCAGTGCCCAAAACTGCCCCCAGCACTCGNCTGCTGACTCGTGCTCAACTTTCCATTGACCAGGACCCCGAGGTCCTTCCCGCAGTGCCGCTTTCCAGCCTCTCATTCCCCAGTCTGTACATCCAGGGTTGCCCCATCCCAGGTGCAAAATCTGGCACCTGAACTCCATACAGTTGGTGATTGTCCATCTCTCCTAATTTGGCAAGGTCTCTCTGCAGGGCCTCCCTGTCTATGAGGGAATCAGCAGCTCCTTCCAGTTTTGTATTGTCTGTGAACTTGCTTGTATCGCTTCCAGTCCTGCATCCATTGGGATGTAATTGCATGTATACTTCAAGATTCTAATGTTAACCTCTATGCATCTTCAACTACTTGCCTTCTACTCAGCCCAAAGACTACCAGTTAATGTAAGATTCTGTGTTTTGCTGAGACGTGTCTAAAATGGTTTAAAGTGTTCACAAAACCGTTTCAGAGTGCTTTCTTTATTGAAGAATGTTTAAGTTAAGCTTCGGTAATTTGACACTTGAATGGTATTTAGACAAATCAATAAATTGTGTGGACAAATCACTTGCGTGTGTGTTTATGTGTACATATATGTATATGCACACACATGTATATATTTAGTTATTTCCAATCTGGATAATTGGTAAAGAAGAATGATAAATTTAAGGGAGGGGAACACCTTCAGTGGTGAAGAGATAACCATTACAAACCTACAGAAACTTGAATTACCATTGTAATGTTACCATTTGGCTGTTAGAAAGTTGTAGAAAAATCTCTGCTATAATGTTTGGGATAGTCACATAGACTTCAGAATTCTGAAGAAAAGTTTAGTCTAGCAAGGTCACACTTAAAGGTAACAAGATAGTTAAGGCTGGCATATTTCTTTCTGTGTATAGGACATCTGAGGTTGGCAAGAGAATATAGTAGATGGGCAGACACTTTCGAAGAACTTTGCACTTTTGCTTCTCTACTGCTCTAGTGAGCAGTGATAGCCAATGTATTTTAATAAACTGGAAGTGAAAGAGGCAATATAATAGTGATTATGTTCTAATCTTTTTTGATAGAAACTTCAAGTGATCGTGCAAGAGTCCTTAGGAAGTATTCGACTGCATCATAGTGTCTTGCAGCATTTAACACCATTTTACATCTTGCTGAGATGTAAAGCTTCTTTTGGTGCCTCCCTTTGTTCTAACACTTGGAGCTTCATGGACTTGAATTTGGAGTTTTATGTCCCATTTTTGTTCCTCCTTGTCTTCTGGGGACTGTTTTCCTGTCTGCTACATTTTCTTCCTGCTTTGAACTCCTCCCACGATTCTTGTTCGTGTGCAAAATGCTTATTGCTAAGAACTTGCTGGTAAGATCTTGCCAGATGCACTTTTTCACCCTTGCTCGGGTGACTTCCATTAGGAAAGTGCAGGTGTTTCCTCCTCATCTGATAGTTGCATACAGAAGTTGTGACCAGCAATCAGAGGTGAATAATTTTCTGTGTATAGGCATACACTTTACACACAAGCACATATACACTTCTCTGTGTGAGGGTGAACCACTTACTGCCTCTCCCACTGACTCTTCTGCAATGGTTTAGTTAACTGATGGGCAGGATCGTGGTCAAATAAGCTAGCCAGAAATTTATATTCTTAAACCAGAGGAGTCTTTGCAAAACTAAGGTTACAACTGTCAAGCAGTTTGTTAGACAGAACTGAACATAGAAATGGGTTTTAGTATATTCTGAGGACATAGAAATGTGACAGCTGGATGACTTGCTTGTCTCCAGCAGAAGGTTGCAGAGTTGTAGTTTGCAGGATGGAAGAAATAAATGGATAGCTACATGCCTGGCCTGTACTAACTAGGACCTTGATTATCAATCAGATGTAGTTGGAAAATGCTGCTATGAACAGATGTTGGTTAAAAAGTTAAAAAATGTTGATTCAGAATCAGTGAAGCTAGAGCATTGCATACTTGCTCACTCTAAAGCTGTGCTGTGTCTGGACACGTGTAGTGTCATGTTAGGCTTACACAAGTGGAAGAATTCAGCTTGCTTCTCGAATTTTGAGATTCTCTGTTAAATTTTCTTTATTGTTTAGTTTAGGCTTTTGATTCTTATTCATTTGGTTTTAGGGGTTTTTTTTGGAGTCTCACACATTACGGAAGTCCTCAAGAAGATCTTGTAAATATTTAGAGATTTTTGAGTAGCACTGGCAAAAGAAAAATTGTAAATATTTTGCATGTTACTCTTTCTAGCAAAGAGCGTATTCAATTTGAAAGTGCAATTTGAAATCAGTTTTGGAATCAGTTTGAAGGTGCAATTTGAAATCAGAAACTGTAGTCTCCTAATTTCCCCTCCTTAACTGTCTTATCTGCCACATATCCCTGCTGTTTTCCTCTTACGGTTTATTCCCAGCTGCCATATGCAATTTTGTCTATTTTCTGCTCTAGATGTCAAGTCATCTGCCATCCAGTCTGCTTTTCTTCAGCCAGTCCCTCCAGCAACTGTCTTTGCCCCATTGCTCATCTTAGGTTTTACCTGGTGGCTTTGTACAGTTGCTGGTCACTTCCGGCTATCTGTACATACACAAGCTAAATAGGTTTTAAAGCATTCATAAACAGTCCTACTTAACCCCTCTGCCCATTTTTTTACTGTTTATCCTCTGTAAAAAACCACAATAAATTGCAGAAACAAAAATAGTTTTCTTAAAAGCCCTGACTTTTAACCTGGCTATGATTTTTGAGAAAGGCATTTTCATTGTGTTCGTGAAATGTGGGTATATTTTCAGCAAGAATTTCCCATAATATTTGTGTTCTGAATCTGGATATGGATCATAGCTGCTGTTAAGAAATGGGTAGCTGCTGGAAGACTTGGCTGCTTGTGTGGAACTGTTTCAGCAGTTCTTGAGCAGCCAGACAAGTTATGTGAGAACTGCAATTGGACATAGCATTTTATATTTCAACATACTAAGCCAGTATTTTTCAGCTGTTTTGGTTTTGGGGATTATGATAAAGGGTAAAAACAAAAGTATGTTATTTGTCTGTTGTTGCTTGTTAGTAAATGTAAAAGGTAAGAGGGTGTCCTTGGATACATTCTTAGAGGTGTTTATAGACAATGTAGACTGCTATTACGTCTTGTAAGTCAGCAAATCATATAGGTTTTCTCTTAGCTGTGTAGCTTTACATATATTTTGCATCACAAAATCTAACTGTTCAGAGTTTAAATTAAAAAAATGGTCTCATAGTGATCACACATTTTCCTCACACTTCAAGATGTTGATTTATTACTGTACAAATGGCTGGCAAACGCCATCCTGTGCCTTCTGTTTTGCACATTGATGTATGCTGTGTTGGCTTGTGTTACTGTAAATTGTAGCAAATACACTGATTGGGCAGTATTAGCACTGTCTTCAGTTTATTTGCTGTTGAGAAAAAAAAGAGAAAATAACGAAGTACAATAATAATAACAGCATAAATAGATGCAAAATACAGTGTGGTCTTAAAAGGACTGAATTTCAAGTGACCTTTAGAAGAGTTGGTGCTGTTATTTCCTTGCTGTAGGGTACCATTTTTTTCCAAGGGAAATGTATCTCAGCAGTGACTCTGAACACATACTACCTTCTTTAAATCTTTGTCCTGAGCACAGAATTTCATTTGTGTAAGTTTCAGTCTGGCCATCTGTATTGTGGATTTATTTTAATGAAGAACTGAGTAGATGTTCAGTAAGTTATTCAGAACCTGAAGTTAAATTGTGTAGTAAAATGAAGATACATAATTTGGATTAAGAAAAAGGTTAAAAGAAACTTGTATCTTGAAAAGATACATATAGTTTGGTGAACTTTGTTGTACTTTTGACTAAGCAGTTGGTGTGTAATTTGCCAAACTTTATTTCAAAATCCAGTTCATTTTTATGACTTGGCTGCTTGCAGAGAGCTGAGTGGATGGAGGACAGATGACGAGGAAAACCATGGTGTACTCCAGAGTGCTGTAACAGGGGATCTGGAGTTGATGGTGGCATTTACTGCAAACAGCCCGTGCACGACTGGTGTGTGCTGCCCTGGGGTGAGGCGGCGAGGGTCTGCCTGTTTCTGCCCTGGGGAGGAAGCTCCTTCCTTCAGCAGCTGGGCAGTGTGTGCCTGCCGTGTCCCTGCCCTGCTCGGGGGTAGTGGCTGTTGGGGAGGGCAGCCTGCTCGGAGTCACGGCACAGCTGGGTGCCAACAGACCCTCTCTGTCTCACAGAGACGGTCTTGCTGCCCAGGCCAGAGCTGTGGGGGTGGAAGATGTCAAGGAAGTCCTCCAGGATTGCAGTGTGTCTTTTAAAAACAATATAATAACAATCCTCCCATTCTCCCCCTCAGTGTAAGCAGCTCTTCTTACCAGTGTCTGTGAAACAACAAAAAAAAGTTGTCTTCTGTTCCTTCTCGATTTCTTGGTTTGGTTTGTTTGGTGGTGGTGGTGTTGTTGTTGGTTTTTTTTCTCTGTGCAGTTGGAGGGAATAAGAGCCATGGTACGAGACAAGAGGGTTAGTTGAACTTTATAACAATGTCTGTAACTTAAATTCATGTTTGAAAGGAGGTAAGAAAAAACATTGACTGAAAGATTTAAAGTGTGTGCATGATTTCTCATTTTGCCTTTTCTCTTTTTTGCCTTGTGACACTTCAGTACTACACTTGGTGTAATACTTTCCTTGGATAAACTATTGCTAGGTTTATCAGATTGCTAAGTCTTTTCTAGTTATCCTATTACTCATTTTTAAATTGCATGGTGTTCTTTAGATCTCTAATGTGAATTTATACAGTTTCCTAGTAAATTAGTAATATAGTTTCTGTATCCGCGTTTGTCAGGCAAAACCATCTATCCCATTAGATGACAATTCAGACTGAGATCAGGTTTAAGGATATTTTTCTTCTAGTTGTCTGTGGAGGTGTATCAAATTTTATTAGATATTTTTTGCTGCCATTGGACCTGACCAAAATCAGGAACAAAATTAAAAGCACTGTTGACAGCTGCTATTCTTGCATCCTTCTCTCTGTCTCCTACAGACAGTGACTTTTGTTCAGAACTTGGTGGTTCTTTTTCGTAATTAGCCCTCATGGTTAGTGCTTTCCTCTTAATCCAGGCCCACTTTGAAAGGTGGGGTGACCCTGTGTGTAATTTAGGTGGCTAGGCATTGTTTAAAGGGGGGCACCTAGTTTACAACAGTGTTTCTACTTCAGAACACCTTTTCGATTTCCTGTTCAAGATCTTGGAAAAACAGGCTCTGTTTGTCTTAATTTAGTTCCTCCTAGGGGAAGCTTTACTCGGTTGGACCTAGGGATTTCAAGCAGCCAGGGCCCTCTAATGTGGCATCAGGGCCATGGGGAGACTGAGAATCTTATCTAATATTTTCCAAAGCCTTGTGTTTTTCGTGATCTGGTTCTGGTTTTGAAGGTCTCTGACAATGAAGTTGCTCTAGTCTAGCCGTCAAACTGTGTTTTGCAGATGTGAAGTATGTCTTTTCTTTGGACCCAGAAGCATTTCTTCTATTATTTAAAGGTTGAGGCTTTTTGTGGTTTTCTTTTTTGGGGGGGGAAAAGGGGTTGAAATTAGATGCTGTTAACAATGTATCTAAAGCTGGAAGCACTTTTGAAGTAATTTATCTAAAATAGTATTTAGCCATTGTCTTTTAATGTCTTGTCTTCTTCCCATCCAGTCCCTGCCATGGACTGATGCATTCAAGAAATACTTGTTTTGCTACTGCATATTCAGAAAGTTGTAATAATGTGTTCTGGAATCCTTCTTTGTATCATAGTGGATAAAGATACGGAATAAGTATGCAAGGAGGAGAAAAAACTTAGTTTAGTCACTTGTTTGGTTTTATTTTATGGTTGAATTTCCATATTCTAACTGTTTAGCTTGGTATTTAATGCAGAGAAAATGTGACTAAAACTTGGGTTTTCAGATGTGTCTGTTGGATTGTGTGCAAATACCAGACTGAAGAAATATAATTTGGGCAGAGTTAGAAGTGACAGTTTTGAGGTGCATGACATTGCTCAAAGATTTTTCTGTGGGCTTGGTATGCTTGATTTGGGTTATGGAAGCTTTCTTATGTGATTCTGTATTTGCTTCTGAAGGGTTTCAGAGTCACAAAAGATTAGTTGCCTAAGGACTGAAGAGCATCATTACTTTTGGAAAGGATAAAGTCAATTATTCTGAAGTTAAGGTTGGTTTTCTGATCTGTGCAAAATTGGCCCCCATGGAGAGCTGTTACTTGTACCTGGCCTGTAGGTGCAGTGGCCGCAAAGACTTAATGCTGTAAACTGGTCCCAGAGGGTTTTCATCTTCAGCTGAAAGTTCAGCACTTTCTTGTTAGTGCCTGCCAGTTGTTTTGGGGGAAACAGGAGGTGATCATGGGTGAATGTATTATTGTTTACTACCGTGATCACAGATAAATGCCTTAGTTTTTCTTCACTGTGAATAGCACAGTATGGGACAGCCCTGTTTTTTGTTTAATCAAAGATGGCAGCATTTTTGTTGTGTCTTTGTCTTGATAATGCTTTGAAAAGTTTTTTGTCTTTATTTCAATACTTGGAAATGTTTTAACCTATCTACTTGTACCTTGTACAGTTCTTTATAAACAAGTAGAAAAGATCTGTTCTATTTTATAGAACTTAAGCTAATTAGAGACAAACCCAGAGGGTAAAGCAGTATTTCCAGAAGATACTTAATTTCAGCAGTGAACTTCTGTAATTTGTGGCTGACCTCCAATGTAGATACCTGCATCTGTTCCATTTTGTCTTTGTTATTCTGAAAAACCCTAGTTTCCCTAACTGGCAAGAAACTAATCTTGTCCTCAGAGTTGTGCTGGTTAGACCAGAAAGGTATTTTTTCAGTTCACTTAGTCAAAGCAGTGCAAAACACAGGCAGAAACTCCCAGTTCTTAGTTACGTGTCTTTGGCTGAAGGTCCAACTGCCTAGGTGTAAATGTGACTGAACTGAGAGTCAGTGTGACGTTATGCTTTGTCTGAAGGGAATCCAACTTGGAGCAACCTTGATTATAGTTTACAATGAGCAACATCAACTTAATAATGGTCTGAATATCTGGAAGACAGCTTTTTACGTATTGGGGTTTTTTTTCCTACAAGTTTTCCTTCAAAACCATTAATTAAACTGTTCACACATGCTTTTTTGTAACACTGTAGTGAAAACTGGTTAGACCAGATGCATTGGTTTTCTTGTCTCCCTTTTCCAAAAACTGAACATTGTCCTTGTCCTTCAGGTCTGAGTCCTGGCAGGATCACAGAGAGCATTGAAATAAAGTTTTTGTAGTGTGAAGGGTTAGAGTATCATGTGTAGGTTTTATTTATGAATAAAGGGTGAGGGTATGTTTGTATAACAGGCAAGCAAGTCTCATAACTCATTCCAAAGAAAGTCTTGTCTATAGTGCAGTAATTTAGGAGCTGATGTCTAGACTACTTTGAGAAATTGTAAACATGATGTCTTCAGAACAAGACCATGGGAGTTTAAGAAAAAATGCCGCACATTGTATGTTTAATATTTGACTGAATTCCAAGGAGATCAGGAGTATTTTGGCAATATCTGGTCTGCCTGACTGCTAGATGAATTACTGAGAGTGCATATGTCAGTTCTTAGTAACATTTTCTTTCTTGAATATAGCATCTTTGGATTTACATGATTACATGATGTAAACTACATATTTGTCAGTAATGGAAAATCTTTACTTTAAATAGTGGCACACAGGTTTATACATCTTCATCTTGTTAAACTGTTTGTAAGTGTTGGAGAATCCACCAAATAGGATCAAGCCATGATTTGACCTAAATAGCTTGGTATTTCTACTGTTATGCTGAGCTGTTGAAACATTACATTGCAACCAGTAAGGATGGTTTTTTTTTATTCTACTACAGTTAATTTTGAACACTAATCTCAAGAATACTAAAATAGTTTTAGGAGGCAGGTAAATGCAGTTTTTCTGTTTGCTGTGTGCAAAGTTTTTTGCTGTTGGTGGTTGAATGGTGTGCTTACTGCACCATTGGACAGCTACAATGTAGCTGTAGTAGTATTTCCGTGATTTGAAGTCTTTACCACTGGATTGTTCTGGTTGGTTTTATTTTGGGGTGGGAAAGGACTTCCAGGTTCAAAGACAGCCATACTTTAGTTCAGACAAAGTTACTGTTTTATACAGGTGTTATCAGATGAAGTGCAGTTATGAGTCCTATCCATTCCTTAGTGTATTTGTAAGCATAATTCAAATCTGGTGTCAGAAAACCTTAATTGGGTATTATAACATACAAACGGAATTACAACAAACAGTATTATGCTATAGATTATGCTCAACTTAAGTCAGTCCCTAAATTAATGCATGTATTTAATGTTTGCAAAGTTGTCAGCATTCTAGGTATTAGAAATGCTGCAACAAATAAGTGAGGAAGGTGTTGTATCTATATCCCATATATAATTGAAATGACTTTGTTAGTAGCTTTTCAGTAAATTAATTTTGTGACAGCTTTTATAGGAAAACATTATCCTAGGGGTTAAGTAAAGATTAAAGTGAATATTTGGGTGATAGATGTGATTAGACTGAGCATAAGGGCTTTTATATTTATATCATTTATTCTTCCTAGTTTTTTATATACCTTGCTGTTCTAGAGCAGTGTTGATTTGGAGTCTTTCTGTATAATATGGAACCCAGTACTTTAAATATTCCTGTCAACACTGACATGGCTGTTTCGGTTTTCTATTACCCACTGATCTGTCTTTGCCTAGCAAGGGCTGTTAAGCTGCTAGATAGTAATGCTGTTACTTATTATTTACTATTTCTGCTCTAATTGCTTCAGAATTTTTCAGAGACATTTGTTTGTCTGTCTTCTTTTTGAGGGAGAGGAAGTAATTTGGATATGTCTGGACCAAGAAAGTATTATTAATAGTTGGAAATGTATAATTGAAAAGAGGAAGTCTGTTATATAGTGCTGTCTTGAATTTTATGTTATTTTTTTAAAGACAAGCAATTATGATATGTTGTCACCCGAAAGAAGTTAAAACCTGTAAAGCTTCTAGTAGTTTCAGCAGTGGTGAACTCCAGCTTCACATTTGTGTTCTTTGCAGTATGGGAGAAGAACTGGCAGGACTGCATGCCATTATAATTAAATTGTTATACATAGAAACTAGAGGGGAGAAGCTTGTCTTACCTGTTTGGAAAGTATCTGTCAGCATATTTAAATGAGAATTTATTTTGAAACTGTATGTTTGTAATTATCAGCACATTCCTAAGTAGCATAACCAGTTTTTGATCAACTGGCGAAGGTATCTTCAAAACATGTAATAACATTCACTGCACTGTAAACTCTGCACCTTTTGTATTTATTTGAGTTATTTTTATTTTTACAGGATTACAAAGCCATTGACGTTTGCTGACTGTGTTGGTGATGAGCTTCCTTTAGGATGGGAAACTGTTTACGATCAACAGATTGGAGTTTATTATATGGACCACATAAACCGTGAGTAGATGTATGCTTGTTTTGGGGAAGCTGGTGTTAACTCTTGGCACTAACTTTGCTTCCAATACCATTTATACACCTCATGCTACAGTGAGAAAATTTATGCAAGTAATTTCTTGCAGAATGTGTTTCCTTATCTTTCATATGGGGGCATAATTGTAAAACATTCAGTTTGTAAAGAATTTTACAACCTATGATTGAGTTATAGTGTATACAAATATTTTGGTTTGCTTTGTCACACAGTGAAGTATTAATAATTTTGTTGTTGCTTTTTGTCATGTCAGAAAGATTTTTGTGTTATACTCCTGTATTTCCTATTTTTCCAGTCATCCATAGTTCACTCTTCTCTATCGAAAACCAAAATGCATTCTGAGAGAAATGTGCTGATTTTTAATCAGAAGCACTATGAGATACAGTAATCTCATCCTTGCTTAAGCAATGCGTGTTTTATGCTTTAATACAGTACAAAATGCTATCAAAAAGACAACAGATACCCGTTTTGGAAACTAATTTTGAATACTTTCCCTTTTGGACTGTTGCTGAGCTTTGTATCATCACTGTGGCACATTTGCCAGTTCTACTTTAAAAAAAAGTCTTATCTTTATAGCTTTGTACTGCTGCTGCTGTTAGTGTTGTGCTATCATTAAGCCTCTTATCACCATTGAGTGAATGCTTTCAGTATTGTGGGAATTGGCAGTTGGTGGGGACTAAGAAAAGAAGAAAGTAGTTACATGGGCTATCACAGCAATGGTAAATAGTATAATCTGAAAAACCAACCTCAATACTACCTACTTGAAATCTAGTCAATTAAAAAATGAAAACGTAGAAATAATTTTGGGCTTCCAGCCATCATAGGAATTACTTGTGTATTGTGGTTTCACAATTACTTGCTTTAAAAAACCCAAACAACAGAATAATAAATGTTCCCATGGTATTGTTTGACCTACACAGGTACTTATTTGTTGTGAAATTTAACAAAGATCATTAACTAAATTATAAACTTTAAAAAGCTGTTAATACATTAATCACAATGATAGATAGACAGAAAAATTCAAAGGCAATAAATACAGACTGTTAGGTAATTCTTACAATAACTCTGTTTAAAAAAAGTATTAGTATAAGGATTGCTGTCATGGTAACTTTAGTAATGTTGAAATTTAATAAAAAGCGAGGATTACATTGGAGTACCGTAATGGAGTGCACTTGCACCAACGTATGTGTGTATATTTAAAAAAGAAATGAGGGTAGTGCCAACTCTTTTTAAATTTTTTAAATTTGCAGGTGGTTTTAGAGTCCCTGCAGAAAATGAGTAGAACATGAACTCCTATTGCAATGCTGTAACTTAAAAAAGCTACTGATAGGCCTCTGTGATAGGAATAACAATCACCATCACATGAAAAAAAAAAAAAAAGGCTCCCTTTTGCTTTTTGAATTTTGTTATTAGCAGCTTTACCACAGACTTCAAGTTTGAACTTACAGAAGGGATATTAATCATTGTAGGCATGTCAGATCTGGCTTGCATTTTTTTCTATGCAATTGAGAGCAAAAATTTTTGAGGAGAGTTTTTGCAGAGAGCAGTTGAGTTCCCAAATGATCAGTGGGTAGACAGAAAGAAAAGATGAAAATTAATGGATCTGGAAAAGTAAGGCTAATCATATTAGATATGAAATAAAGTTAATATATGAACAGAGGGATAGAAGCTTCGTGGGGACAGTGCTGAACAGAATAAAAGGAATCATTCAACAATTAACAAGGTTGCAAAATTAGTCTCTTTCATGATAACTAATTACTTGTAACCCACAGATATTATCCTAAATGGTAATTCAACCGTCACAGTGAAATGGGTTTGTCACCCTTAGGCTAATACAGTTCTTTCAAATACCAGCAAGATTTATAATAAGAGGGAAGACAGAGTTGATATTATAGCTGGATAATTGTTATTCAGAAATTAGTAGGATACTTGATCCGGTTTTTAAACTGTGGACAACAAAGGTACCAATCAAGACTGCATCAAGACGTCCCTTGTAGAAGTGAGAACTAATCAGTAGACAATCATGTGCTTCATGAAATGGTGTCAGGCAAGTGGCAGAGATGGTGTAGAAGCTGAAGAAATGTTTTTCTGAAATGAGTATGTCTAAACCACTTGGAATGGCAGCTTCAGGAGAAAACATTTGGACTGCCTTTTGTGGCTGACTGGGTTAAATTCTTTATGCAGCACTGAAGTTTTATGTTAATTGACAAAACAGTTAGACGTGCTTCAGTGTCAAGAAATACTGTGAGAAAATGCAAGGGATAATTCAAAGAGAGTCTTTCTACACTTACGCTTACCAGGGACCTCTCATGCTTTGTGCAGTCTCTCAAGCTTTTTGCCCTTGCACCTCCTAAAAGAAAACAGCAATACATCTAATTTTTTTCTAAGTCTTTTGCTATGTTTGTTTACCCAGGAAGCAAGAAAAAGATTTCTAGGCAATAGCTTTCCATTTATATTGAAAAAAAAAAAAAGGAACAGAAGAATCTTCTGTAAATCTCAATGGTGCTTCCAACCCTGATCTCCATCTTGTTCTGTAAATTCAGTACTTTGTTGACACCCTTACTAAGCTGCTCTTGGCTGTTGTCCAACCATTGCTTAAAAACCTTGGCGGTTGCCAGCCACAGAATTCTTTTCCCTCCTTCTCAGAGTCTTGGGAGCCTTTGAAGTCTCCTCTAAGCAGTTGGGCATTCCCCAGTGAGGGAATAATATATTCTCTGCATTTGTCTGGGACTGTTCTTGAGTTACTATAGTGTTTTTTTTAATTGGTTGTAAAGAAATGAAAAGTTAATTTTATCGTACAATGTAGCTTTAGTCTTGTTATGTGGCAAACTTGTTTAGAAATCCAGGGCAAAGTTTCATAAACCAGAAAAAATGTCACTCCTGCACTAAAGAAATTTTCTACCTCAGACGAGTGCTGCTAGCTTTTCAGAAGGCTTGTGAAATAATTCTGTGAGAGATGCAGGCCCTGAAGTATAGGACCTCAGAAGCTTAATGTGTAACAGAACGTAACATCCTAGCCTAGGCTGTTTATTGGGATTAGTACTAATAATTTTCCATTCAAAGAGAGAAACTGGATCCTAGAAAGCCTATCTGTTTTATAAATATTTACTTCATAGTATTTATTATTTATATTTCACAGTTTCCATGGGGGATTTGCAGTTTTAGGAATATTGAAATTTGCACAGATTTCAGGGGTACTTATGGATAGATGAGGTACCAGAGGAAATTGAAATGCCCTTAGTGAAGGGTTGGCAGCAGTCAGAACTCTGTTTTCTTCTGCTTGCCCTCCACGTAGAGAAGGATTTATGGCAACTCAGCAAGCCAAAGCACATCCTGTCCTTGGCTGAGGAGATAGTTTGGGGTCATGGGAGCCAGAAGGGAATGAAAGGGGTCCCTGGGAAGTGGGGAGAAATTGCAGAACTGTAGGCACTATCTTTATACTGTTTCAATGTGAGGAGTTCCAGGGAGAGAAAAGGTACAGCTGTTAAGAGAAAAGGTTATTTAGGAACCTAATCTGCAAATCTGTTGGAAGCACTGCTCTTTGATGAGCTTTCTGTTTTTGTTTATATACTTTTCAGATGGCTCTCAAATGGTAGAGCTGCTAGCATGACCTTGACACCATTAGAGTTCTTAATCTGTTGGGCTCAATCTTCTACGGTTTTGTATTTCATCACTGGCACCAATATACTGAATTACGTACTCAGGATTAATGCAAAACATAACTGGCTTTCATCTCTTGTAAGCATCCAAGTTTGGAAAAATTGCTAGGTGCTTACCTCCTGACTGTGCTGCAAGTTTGCCACTACTTTGAAAATTGACATTGTGTCTGCATCAGCTTCTTACTGGTAGTGCTTCAATCATCAGAAATTAACATTACACTTAAACACAAGGCTTTACATGGACATCCTCTTATAAAACGTATTTGTCGACTCACAAACCCCTGCCAAATGAACCAGTAATATTTTAGGATTTTAATGTGTCATCCTCAAATGCCTTTGCAACTGCAAAGAGATTGTTTTGCAGTAATAACTTTGAAAATCAATAGATATGGGAAACTTAGTGTTGGTTTATGTTTAAATAAAAACTGTTCTAAACCCTGGCAAGGAAGAACATCAGATGGCTGTTTCTTAAGACAAAAAAAAGAGAAGTGCTTAAATGCTTTATGGATTCGAGACGAAGACGCTGACTTCTTTGTTCAATTACCTTATTCTTCTTAACTATGCAGGGGTAGCCTCTGACCTTTTAAGATGTTATACTTGCTAAGTTGTGTGTAGTATCTTAAGGTAGTTGCAGCTATTTATAGACTCATGGGTTAAGCATTGAGATACCTTTCACTTTTCCTTGTGGTTCTGGGTTTTTAGGTAGTTCTCGGAATTTTCAAGTTGGCTATGAGGGAAGGTTAGAGCCAAAATACTGTTTTCTTTGGGTTTGCACTGGTTTGTAAAGAAAAGAATAACATTTAAATGCCTTTTATATTTGAAAAGGCGTTTCCTGTTCTTTCATTCTGCATCCTTCCTTCTTCTCATCCTGGCTGGAGTGATTTTGTGCACTGTAGTGTCCGGTGTGCTGGTTGAGAATGAGCATTAACAAAAATAATTTGGACTTAGTAGCACAAAATGTCATATAATTTTATTTTAATGCTTGTACTTTTTTCTCCTTAGAGCTCACACAAATTGAGGACCCAAGGGAACAATGGAGAAGGGAGCAAGAACGCATGCTAAAGGAATATTTAATAGTTGCCCAGGAGGCACTCAATGCCAAGAAGGAGATTTACCAAATAAAGCAGCAGCGTTTTGAACTAGCCCAAGAAGAATATCAGCAATTGCACAAAATGTGTGAGGATGACAGCCGTTCCTATGCCAGCTGTGAGTTTACTATCTTTTCCTGATTTTACCCACCTGCCCTCATGAGATGTGGTAAGAAATAGTGTGAAATATTTCATCACCTGATGCTTCTCTGAATAAAGGTCCTGACTACAGCAGTGAGGTGCTGTCCTTTGACTCTGCAATTCCATATCTTCCATTTCCTGTTAGGTCTATTACAACAGAGATTTAACATTTAATTGGGATAAATGTTAATATTAAAAAGGAATGTAACATTAAACAGGCATATATCCCAGCTAGCATTTCTACCCATCTTGGAGCCAGCTGTAGTGATGCTTCTAGCAAGGCAACAAAGGGCTGAATGTTGCTGGATCAGCCACCTACCTGTGCTCCTAAACTCAAAGATTATTTTCCACTTAACATGGGAGGGAGCCATCACCTAAGGGGTAACTTTCTGTGGATCCATAGTCTGTTTAGCAAATTTATAAAGAGTTAGGGAGAAGCTGTTGTGTTCAAGAGTACCTCTAACCACGGACTAGGAAACAATATTTCATTAGTTCACCTCATTCTTACATGCCAGCCGGTGATCCTGATCTTGGTGATACAGAGCTTTGATTTCCTGCCCTTTTCATTCTTCAGATGTCTCTGGTAGCTTGGAGTAGATGACACACTTTTTCTGAATTCTGAAGATGTTGCACCACTGTCATGGCTGTTGGTTGGTGCAGTAAGAAAAGGTGTCTGTCAAAGAGTCAACTGATCTAGTTCAGAGAAGTATATTAAATGGATATACCCAACAGCCATGTGGAAATGTAATGGAGTTTTACTGTGCTGGTGACTTTGCTCATTGTGTACAGTCACCGTTTTAACTGCAGGTTTGCTGTTAAATGCCAATGATTTAATAAGAATGGGAAGCTCTGCTTTAGCCTTTTCTGAAAATGTTCAAGAAACCTGACTGTGGAAGGGGCCTTAGAGCAGGTGTCTGGATAGAAGTGTTTAGCTACTGATTCGGTGGTATTTATTAATCCAAGGGAATCCATACATATGCCAAAATCCTGAATAAAAGATGTTTTATAGAGCTGAGGTGTCCCAGATGGTTTGGACCAAGTACTCTGTAACTGTTGAACGGGGATTCTCATCTTTTTGTTTAGTTTATTTGTACGTATTCTCTGATTCAGTTTGTGACATAACTGAGCAGTTGTGACTAGTCTTATTTCCCCCTCTGATGTTCAAGTTTCTGAAGAAGTAGCAAGATATTTTCCTATTAGGAAAGAATTTTTTAAAAAACTCCTGTTGTTTAAGGTGTGTTTAACTTCTATTAGAGACTTGGAATAGAGTAAAAGATAGTGTCATCAGTATTTTTTGAGATTATAAAATCTGAATAGACATTTATTACAATACCTTTCTAGGAGCTTGGGCTTTTTGTTCTTTTAAAATTTGCAATAGTTCTGTGGAATATTTTGTTGAATTATTTCATGTGAACATACAGAAAGAAAGTTTGTTGAAGATGAAAATACACTAGAAAAATATAACCTTTTACACAGTTTTGAAGCTCTTAGAAAAACAAGTTGTTTGAAACAGCAACAAAATATGACTGAAAATGACAAAATTGGGGTTATCTGTAATGAAAGCAAATGCTATGTCAATTTACTTACCTTTCTCAATCTTCTGATAGTTTGGGGTTTTGGAGGTATATCTGGAGTTGATAATGACAATCTGTAAGAGCAATTAAAAAAAACCATTTGCTTGTTTTGAGGTGGAAAAATATTTTAATTTTCTACAGATGTGCTAATATATTTTATATTGTTTTAAAGTCATAGGCATCTGTTTTGAGAAAATGGGATGGGCTGATTAGTCAGTTGTTTTTTAACATCATTTTGGGGATTAATCATGCTGTCAACTCAAGATTCCCAAAAGCTTCTTCTCCACTTGTTTTTCTTAATTTGACACCTCCACTCCATTGTGGGATGCCTGCTTCTCCTTTTATTGTGCAGAAATATTAGGCTTCTAATTCGAGTGCAATTACATAACCAAAGTTGGATGCTTATATTACGAATATCTTTGCCTTCACCACCACTTGTTTGAAGGTTTTTCACTAAAAGAAGTAAAACTTCACAAAGTGTTTTCCTCCACTTTGCTTGTGGGTGCTGCCATTGACTCAGTGTCGTGTGCTTATGAGTGGGAGGTGGTGTGAGCTCAGTGGTTGTGGGTTGGCAGGGAGGTGCCCATGCAGCAGTTTTGTGACTCAGTTGTGATCAGCACTGTTTAAAAAAAAATCCATAGAAAATCCTGGATTTAGAGAATTAGTCCAGGCATGACTACTCATTTTGGCAAGTTCCTGCACGCTCGACATGACCTTGGCATTGCAGTATTCTTTCGAGAGTTGAAAGACTCAGGGCAGCCCCAGACACGGACACGGATTTCAGCACAGCAGCCTTCAGCTCTGCAAAAGGATGGCAGGTCTGACAGCACAACCCCATCCATTCACATACCAGGCATTTTTCAGTGGGCCAGTGCTGCCTTGAGTGGCTCACTCCATAAATCATGGTTGCTCTTGCCCAGTCTATCCTCTAGGACCTTTACTTCATCTGTGTAGGCTTTAGCTTGTAATGCCACAGCTTGGAATCATTGCCTGACTGTAGATACCCTGTGTTAAGAGCTCACTTGCCAGGGTTGATTTGTATGTCAGTTCCCTACACTGTTGCTTTAGGAGGCAACTTCTCTCCCTAGCTGATACAATTTTGTTCTGACAATATTTTTTTTTTTAACTTCAGTCCTTATCATACTGTTAATTCAGTGTGCCTAGGAAGCAACTAGCAATTGTTAATATTACACAAATTGCTTGCATCAGTAGATGCCGCCATCCTATCATAGAAGCTAGTTGCTTTTAGGAAATACGCGGTGCTGCTATATGCAATTTTTGGTGTTGTTCAGGACAAAAAAAAAAGTTTTAGGTGGGCCAAATGGAAGTCTTCGGTTGTACTTCAGCACAGAGGATTATTTTAGGAGCTGGTGACTTGTAAGAAAGAATTAATGCAACAGTTTATTAAATAGTGCCACATCTTAACAATTGTGTTAAAGAAGGGGGAAAAAAAAGTAAAATACTGTTTTCCATCTCTTTAGCATTCTCTGGATTTTCAGCTAATACCAAGTATGACCCATATCAGATTAAAGCAGAAATAGCCAGCCGTCGTGACAGAGTGAGTAATCTTTTTTCATTTTGTAAAAATATGAATTAGGCATGGGGAAGGGAGGGAGGGTCTGTTTTTCTTTTACTTTAGCATTTACACTGAATGTTGCATGCATTTATAGAAATATGGTAGTAAAAAGTGCTTTTTTATTCTAACCTGTTGCTCTGTTAAAATGGCTCTATATTAACTGCATTTTGGTGACTTGTGAAGTAATGCTTTTTCCATGTTACAAGCGCAAACATTTTTGTCACAGATGTTGGAGGCAGGCTCAGCCAGGCTTTCAGAAATTGCTTTCTCTCTTTGAACTGCCACAAGTAGTAAATGCTCTGCAGCCAGATTCTTTCAGTTCAAACCCACTGTCTTCATACTGTTTACCCATTTTCAGCGAGGTTCCACTGAACTGTAGATTTAGCCACTTATTTGGAAATCTCTTCACAATTCAGAAGGCCTATTGGCCAGGTAGAATTTTTCAGCTGATTGGTCAGAGCTCCTTTATGAGGAGAGGGAGGTTCAAGTATTCTGACAATGATAGGCAGTTCTGTAACAGAAATGTTCCATATTTATGTATTTTTTAAAAAACTAGAGTCATGGTTTTGATACCATTTTTGTTGAAGGAAGAATAGTTGACTTCTTGAATTTCTCCCACAATGCTTTAGCACAGGGAAAAAGTCTGCATGTTGTTTTCAAGCAAATTGATCATAAGCCATTTTAAAAAGCAGTTTATAATATTACACTCTAGAGCCAGTTAAAAAACTGTACATTTCTTTTTCTTAATGGATAAAATGGGATTTAGCATTCTGGGCACTCAGTTCGCAAAATAAATAAAAATTACTTATCCTTGCAGGATAGTGTTCCGTTTTTGTTGTAGTGACCACTTTTCGCGTGAGTGCCTCTGAAAATAAATCCTGTTCACCACCCTTCAAAGGCATTTATTCTATCTGTATATATTTATTACATGCTGACTAGTGTTTGCTTGTTTTACATACTCTAAATGTCATCATATTCTAAACAAGAAAATAAACCTTATTTATTTAAATAATATTTAAAGAAAATAAACAAGGTTTTCACTTAAGAGTATTTTTCTCTCTTCCTTCATCTTAAAACAAAATGACCTACTACCTGCATATGATAATGTGTTCAAGTGACTGTGCACAGGCATTGAGTTGTTTCAGGAAATAGAATGAAATAGGCACTATAAAGTTTCTGTGTACATGATATTAGTGATGCATTCTTTCATTTTACTTTTGGTGAGTGTTAAAGGAGCTGGTGAGGGTATAGGAGCGTTTAGGGGCTGGTGCCATGAATTTTAAGGAAATTCAGAGAGCCATGCAGGATGGTGGGACTCTGACAGTCCTGGTTTGCATCCTGGTACTGCTGCAAAGCTCATTGTTCTTGGAATAGAGCTGAAGAAAAAAATTAATTTTTTACTCTTTTTTTTAAAATCTGATTTGTAATGACTTTGTCATTTATTGATGTACATGTTAAAATCAAGAGCACTCTGGGTAAATTCTAGAAAATCTACTGAGTTTGGTAGCTTAAGAAGAGAGAGCTTTTTTCTTCCATCCCTGCCCCTCTTTGGGCTCTCATTTCAGTCTTAGCTTCACTACCACGCACTGAAACACCCCTATTCCCCCCCTTCTGCCTCCAGTCCCTTGCATTCTCCTCCCCCTGTTGCCTTCAGTTATCTGTCAGCTTTGGAGGGCAAGAAGCTCTTTCTTTGCAGATCATTCTTGGCTCTTCCATGGTCTGCACAACCTACTCAGGTAACTGTTTCCATAAAACCACAAAAATAGGTTTTTGGAGACATATTTGCTATGTTGCTTTCAATTTATGCTCACTAGTTGGATCAAGGTAATTGACAAGGGGATTGAGAGGTCAAGATAATACGAAAATAACTAGAAAGCCAGGCTGCCATTTCTGGGAGAGAGGCCAGTTCTGCTGCCAGTAATTTTGTTTTCCTGGATTGAAAAATTAACAGCATCGAATGTTCTGTCTTTTTTAAAGTTGACTAAAGAATTGAAGACAGTTGAGAGGTGTCTTTGCTACAAAGGGAGAAGAAAATTTGTATGGATTGAAACTTACTAGCTGTTAGCATAAGCTATTGGAGAAAGAAACCTGATAGAATAGATGAGGAAATTGATACTTTGAAAGCTGAGTGCTTTGACTGCTGTTTGATTGGGCCTTATGATATTTGAGAAAGTCTTCTGTTATTTTAATGCAAAATTTTAAAGCAAAAAAAGAAGAGAAATTATCACTTCCAGTTCTTTAAAGTAGCTTAAGATTTTGTATTTAAAAAACAATTATTTTTATTGTGGAAGCTACTGTTACTTACTATTACTTTTAATTATTCTGTATTATTCAGCTTTCTAGGCTGAAACGAGAATTGGCACAGATGAAGCAGGAGTTGCAATATAAAGAAAAAGGAGTGGAAACTCTGCAAGAGTAAGTTAAAAGTTTGTGGGAGGATCTTTTGGGGTTTGGTTTTTTTTTTACTTTGCTTTGGAATGAATTTCATAGAAAACTTGTTAAAAATAAAATGCTAAATGCTTTGCTTCAGACTTTCTGCTGTGATAGTGATGCAGGGTGAGAACAATGTGAAATGATGGAAGAAGGGTTGGACAGAATTGGCTGGAGTTGTGATTTTGGAGGTTCACATGCAAGAACAGTTTTTTATAGGCCCTGTTCTTTAACTCTTTTGTAAGATATTGCCGGAGTGGAATTAGATTTTTAAAAATATTTCCCAAATATTTTTTGGAGATACCTACTTCCTGAAGTACAGCGAAAAGCACCATGCTGTAGAGTAGTTTCCCTGTGGCAGTACCAAGACTTTCTAGCTGGGCACAGAACTTTTCTTAGGGAAAATCTCTCCACCACAACACTGCTTCTCCCTGTTACCCGATGGCTAGGCCATCTCATTCTGCACTCTATGGCTGATTTGTGCTTGTACTGTAAATCTAGTGGTCTGTGAGACGTTGGATTTTGTTGCATTTTGTGCAAAATGACTGCATGTAGGTGTGACTCCTTGTCTCCTCCCAGTAAGGAAAGGAAGCTCAGGGCAATTTTCCCCTGCTCCCAGGGCTATTGGGCAGCCCCGCTCTGTTTCCTGTGTGCTCAGGGGTGTCAAAGGTTGTGAAATGTTGTGGTGACCTTCTCCCTGCCACTCTTCCTGCAGGCCATCTGATGGGAACTGCGTGACTTCCATCTGTGTGCTGCTTAGTCACCTACACACATAGCTCATACACGGGATGCCCAGTGGGATAGGGAGAGAGGTTGCCAGGCCATGAAAGAGATGGCAGGTAAACACAGGTTGTTGTGGCTTCCAGATTTCCAGCAAGGCCAGTGGCTAGACCAAGAGCTTGAACAGCACTCGGATCCGCCTTGGATATGTGGCTGTGCATTTAGAAACCTTGACCTTTTTTCCAGCATGCATGTGAACAAACTGTCTAATGCAGGAGCTTCCTGAAAATGTTGGAACTGTTGCATGTCTGATGCATTTTGCAACATAAGTACAGCAGCTGCAGAAATATTTTGCAGCTTTGGATTTATTGCATTGGTGCTGCAAAGCATGAGCTTTCACTTCAGGAATTCTGCTGAAATTCCAGGGATCCTGGAGCAGTTAGAGTACTTATTTTCCAGTTTTGATTGGTAGTATGATAGCAATATAAAGGAAGATTCTCAGATTTAACTTTTATGAAAGAAAGAATAACCCATGCACTTGATATTTTTGGTGTGTTTGGTTGTTTTTTTAATAAAAAAAATTTCTATTTTTTTAATAAACAAGGCTCTTTTGTTTTATATTGCATTTAAAAAATTTCATGGAAGTAAACTTGTTCAACCAAAATACCAAAATTCTTAATTGGCAGATACAATGTAATAATTTTCAGGCATAAATGTATTTTTATTGAAGCATTTAGAGGTAGTTGGGGGAATTGGTAATGTATGATATTAACTGAAAATTCATAAGATAAAGCATTCAAATGTATTTGCAGTTTCAATATACTAAGTAATATTTTAAATATAGTCAACATCTCAGTATGGTGGCCTAGATATGTAAACAGTAACAGAACAAAAGCAACTTTGTCTTATGATTCTTAATCACATTTTCTTTGAGTAAGAATTGCTATGCCTTTTCTGCTTTCTTTATTTGTTTTCCTTCTTCTGGTTATTGGGTTATTTTAAGGGTATAGGTTCAATTATTTTATAAAAGGACTAACCACTTGACTAGGACGATAAAAGTATTTGAAGGCCATTTGAAACTCAAGATTGTTTTAATTAGTATAATTCATTTAAGATAGTCCAGCAAAGTAGTGCAACTTCTTGAAAAGTAAAGTCTGCAAATGATTAAGAATACAAATGTTAGTCTTGGATTATAGCCCAAGTCAAGTTGCCCATGCTCCAGGATGGGGTTATAGGAGAGACATTCAGGAGAAGAATTATTTTAAAGCATATCTGATTAGTCAGTGGTCACTCCAATCATGTAGTTTAAAAGTTCAAGCATGACAACTCGGTGCTTCAGTGCTGCTCATTGCTGCTGTCGCTGCAGTCACCTTCTGTCCCATTGGTGCACTGGGTGGCACTTGTTGTTGCTTGCTGGAGCTGGGGAGAACCTTTTGCCTGTGTTACCTGCAGCTGAGCCCTGCAGTGACTTCTTCCCTTGTGAAATAGACCCGTGGTTTTGTTTTTGTTTTGTGTTTTAAGCAGGTTTTTTTTAATTTGTGCTTCTGGTGAGATACATGCTTTTTTTTGGAGTATTTTGCTTCTAGGAGGAAGTGAGCCAATTTGGAGAATACTTACACTAACAACTGAAGAGAGGAGCTTCTCTCACCTCCTTGTGTAGTCAGTAGACAAATTAGCCTGAAAGCCTAACAGTGCTCTAGGCTGTCCCTGTGCAATCTCTCCCCTACCCTGCTGTATTTGTTGGGAGAGAAGGGTCACTCAAGTCAAGTACCAAGGCTGAAGTAGTTTAGTTTTTCCATATCCTCAAAGTAAGTATATTGTCTATAAAGAAATCCATTGCTCCTTCTTTAAAACAAAAATGCTGGTGTTTTTGCTCAGTTTCCCCCCCCCTTCCCCTTTAAAGTTTATTGCATTTCAGACATTTCCCACTTCTTTTACGTGTTCTAAATTTTTGGTTTGCGTCATTCTTCCTTCTTGTGCTAAGTCAAATCTTCAAGTAACTGCCAAACTGCAAATGGCATGCATCCTGTTCAGGTTTTTTAAAGGCATGTACATCACTTTATTTCAAGTGTAAGCCAAGAACAACATTAGGAGCTGTCAAACTTTGGGCTTTACATCTGGCTGAATGTTTGCTTTGAAAGTCTTACCAGAATGGCATCACGTGCAAGTATTGGAACTTGCTGCCAGGTGATTCTCTGTGCAGCCTTTGCTGGCTATAGCTCTCAGAGAAGAGACAACTTTTATGGAGAGGGCAATTGGGTTGCTCAGTATTTCCATCATTTTATGTTACTGTCTGATTCAAATGCCTTTGTTAAATGCAAATCTCTTACATTGACATTTTCCATGTACAGTGTCTGCCTTGGACTGTGTTTTGTTTTCTGTTCTTTTTAATTTTAGTAAAATGGCTTAACCATCTTTGAGGAGAATGAAAAGAAAACAAAACCACAAAACGACTATAGAAGTGGGGTTTTATGAGTGGAGACACAGTTGAGGGGGGGTTTGATGCCTCTACAAGTTCAATACTGTCAGAATTCCAATCTTCATAGAGCTGCAGCTTTTTATGGGGATAGTACCTTCTGCAGTTTCATCTAAATTTGGCAATGTTGTGTGTGATAAAGCTTTGGTCATGGGTCTGTGTTTGCCCAGTGGAGACTTTGTAGAGCTCATTGTTTAAAGCCTGTAAAGATCCCCACCCTGCAGGATGGTGCACCTCAACCTCCGCCAGCACCTTTGCCCCAAGGTGTGTCTGATCCTGTCACGGCCCAGACTTACAGGGTTAAATATGAGCCTTTTCTGGAACAAATTCCTTCCTCTGGCCTGACAGCAGGGACTGAGAAGGAGGAGCTGTTCCTTCTCCCCTGTGTTTTCAGTGACCCTAGTGCTCCCCGGCAGGAATTTTGGAGGAAGAAGGCGTTTAGCAACAAAGGAAATGAAAAGTTGGCCATGAGAGCAGAGTGAATGCTGTGAGAAGTTGGGAGTGACAGGGAATTAGGACTGGCTAAACAATTTGTAGCTACAGACTAATTCAGAGGTTAGGAGACCTGACAAAATCTTTAAAGTTAGAGTTTTGCTCAAGTACAGGCCTGTGCTTTGGTGAGAATAGGGGAGTCTTGTGCATTTGAGAGCATGTGGAGGAAAATGGAGGAACACGGAATCTGTCCTATAGGACTGAAAAACCCCCAAGCATATTAATAGTCTGTGTATCCTAGGAACATCTTTGTATCCTTACAGTCTTGTATATTAGTTGAATATTCTTGCTATTCATACAAAGGTCCGACCTATATTTGTATCATGCTATCTTCCATTAATAAAGTGGAAGACTCCTGTTAACTCTATGCTTTCAGAAATAGATCTTTATGAAAAAAAGGAAAAGAATTAACAGACAATAAATAACAAGTAATTTTGTAAGCTACGTTAGTCAGTTTGGGTTGACAGCAATACCAATTTAAGCCTAAATATTTTTGGCAGTAGAAACGTCTCTGATTCTTTCCTTAAACAAATATGAATTCATAAGCTGGGCTCCAAAGTGGCGTCCAGGAACATGAATATGTGGATAACTGGACAGAAATCTGGTTGAAATTAAATAATTTCCTTTTCCTGAAATGCCACCTTAGTCCTGGCAAACAGTGTAATGAGCAGTTGTGTAGAAGACATTTTCATGTCTAATATTTGAACATAGTTCTTAATATTACAGTTAACTTCAGATAAAAATGTGTTATCTTTTTAACGTGACTTTTAGTGAATTGGATTAGTTGTTTTACCAATACTTTATCTGCTCAGGATTTTAACTAAAAATTAGTGAAGACTCGAGGAAACATCTTGAAAACAAAAACAAACAAACAAACCCCCAGGTTTAATACACATGGCATTTAAGTCCTTTCTTGTTCTTGAACCAGTATTCATAAAAGATTATAGGTTTTCTTACGTAACTTGGGGAAATTTGTGTTTAAGTAAAAATGCTGAGATTCAGACTTACTTTGTGTTGTCTCCAAAAACAGGAACTGTCAGAAAAAACCCAAACAAATCAAAACTGTAGAAATCAACCTGTTTTTTTCCCTAAATACTGGGAGCTACACAATAAAACCACAGGATTTTCATTCACCCCTTTTGATTTTTCATTTTAATGTTTTAATTTTAAAGCACGTAGTCAGATGTAAGTGGAATTGCACTGCTTGTATTTAACTGGCAGAACATGCTGAGAGACTGTTGTTGACACTCTTAGTTTAATATAATATCTATCTTGAAACTTCTTAGTTAGTCTCAGTATTTTAAATAGAGTTTGGGTATTCTTCTCCTGTATGTACAGCATACCCTCTCCTACTACATCTTTATGTAGATCGATGTCCTTTGTGATGAACAATGGGGTTTTTTATCTTTAATTCTGTTAACCTGATATGCCTTTTCCTGAAGGTATTTGTTCTTAGCATTGGCTTAATGACCATTACACTTACCACCTTTTCTCTGTATACATACCTTCTGTGCTAGATTAACAGGAAAATTGAGTTTTCCATGTTTTAACAGGAACTTCACATAATTTTCAATAATTGCTGTAAATAACCTGTTAAAACCCCATAACCATTTGTTGTAAATCCAAGACCAAACAGTTATTCTGGTAATTTCACAATAGTCTTTCATCTTACTCTTTATCAAAACAAATTATCAAGATGATACACTGGACTAGTCTTCTGCATCCTGATATGTTGTCCTTTACTATTATGAGTTGTTGGAAGAAAGGTTGAAAACTCAGCCAATGGATGTTCCACTTGAGAGATTTTAGTATGTCAAGATGGAAACATTAATATTACCTCAGTCTTACGTCATGACTCATGCTCTTGCTTCTTGCTTAAAGATTTTAAATCTTCAGGGATGTTCCCATATCATGTTTTTCAGTGCAGAATGATAACATCTTATAGATAACTTATGGAAAAGATATTCAAAGAGGCCTATAATGGCAGGAAAGCATTTGCAATAAAATTTTAGGCATTAAAAATTTCTTCCTGAGAAAATGAAATGCCTTTGTTAGAAACTTCTAAAGCAGGATCAAGTAGAAGCCCTGGAAGAGATACTGCAATGTGGGGTGCTGCATGAAAAATGTGACAGCTAGACTGCTCATTGTTACCTTTTGAGTTACAACCATCTAGGTTAGTTTTAGGTTCATTTTACTTTCGGTGCATGAAATAGCCCACAGACATTACTCATAAGTAAACTCTGCATTAGGACATTAAACCCAGGAAATTTGTTGGTTCTGCAGAACCTGGGTAGATAATTGCTTTGTTTTGTCTTTAGAGTGGGCTTGGCACTGAGTGCTGTGTTAATTCTGAGTAGAGTATCATTTTATTCCTAGAAATGAAGTGGTATGTGAATAAACAAGAGGTCTTAAAAAGTCTGTATGCTTTCTAATTATGTGAAAATTCCTGAATTTGTCTTAATATTTTCAACAGGATTGATCGTAAGATGTCAAATGCTCATACAAATTACAGACTGGATGAAGCACAAGCTATAATGAGTGAACTTCGAACCATAAAGAAAGCTATATGCACAGGTGAAAAAGAAAGGCAGGACCTTATGCAGGTAAAAAATATGTTACTGAACTACTAAATATTAGTAACCTACTTCTATTTTCTTGCTTGGGATTGCATTGGGTGTAACAAGTTTAAATAAGAAGTACGATGGCCTAAACTGATTT
Organism: Pachycephala philippinensis; assembly: GCA_013397055.1. Classification (NCBI taxonomy): domain Eukaryota; kingdom Metazoa; phylum Chordata; class Aves; order Passeriformes; genus Pachycephala; species Pachycephala philippinensis. Next base: position 226,097 of record VWZT01006486.1, read on the forward strand.
TTCTGTTTGATAATTACCAATAGCAAGTGGTTCAAAAAAGGTAAGTAGTCATTGTCTATACTGTGAACACAAGACTTCATATGCATTTCATATTTTTGTGTTAAGTAATGTAGTTACTTAAGTTTCATTTAGATTAATGTCTTCACTGAATATAGATTTCTATTATTGCTGCATTGATGGCTGCTATGGGTTAATTACACTGGATAAAAAAAAAGCCTTTGTGATTTTCGGTATTTGTTTTTCATTTTGTTTTATGTCTCTTTGTATTACCTATAATGAAGTAGGATTGAGAGTTCGTGTACTAAAATGTTTATCATTTTGTCAACCATGTTTTTCCCTTTATATGTATTTCACCAAACTGGATCTCTGTCGCGATGTCACTTTTTGCCCCAAACTCTCATGTACCTATATCAAGGCTCATGTTAGTTTCAAATGTTCTTACAAAACCCTCAAAGAGTATGATTAAATACAATGTATATGCAAGCGTGAAATTACTGATGAATTGGAGCATGAGGATTGAGGGGAGATACATGACTGAGTAGTGGTCTAACTTTTGAATGGATTCTGTGTCCTGCCTCGAGCTCTCAGTTGCGTGTCTGTGTTATTAATGTGATAGGAGCTTGATCAAAGAACAGTGAGCCTCTGCCACCACAGGGACTTCACTATAGACTTGCTAAAATATGCTGCATATACAGAGAGGTGATAAGGACAATTCTCTTCACCCAGTCTTCAAACATTTGTTTGGAAAAAGGCATCTTCGTTACCTAAAGTTGTGGGACCATACTAAATTAACATTGCCACGCAAACATTTTTTTTTTCATTTTCCTCTGCAGTAGTGTTTTTCAGCTTTTTAAAAATTTTTCTTTTTAGTTGTTAAATGATATGGAAAGCTTATAATCTACATATAATGAATTTCCATAGTTATGCAATTATTAAGTCTCCGATGCATTACACAAAGATCATCTGATGGACCACAAATCCTTGTTCAAGTAGACAGAACACTTAAGTCACTATGAAAAGTTTCTGCCTTGGCAACTTCTAACATATTTGCTGTTTTGGGCTGGCCAAGTTTTAAAGTGATTCTTAGTCTTCCGCATGCCGAGCTAGGGGGAAATGATTAGAAAGGCAGTTCTTCATGGATGCAGTAACACACATTTTAGGAAACTAACTGGTAATATAAAGACTTAAGTATGAGCTCTTGGAGTAGTTTAACTACTGGCCTTGTTTTTACTTCCCCAATAGTTTTTTTTACCTCTTTTCCTTACATTTTCAGTCCTCAGTGGCAGTAAATCCAGCTGTAAACATTGAGATGCTTTGAAAATCATATTTGGTGAACCACCTTTAGGTGTGCTTGCAACTTCTGTAAATACAGTCTTGTGGGAGTTAGAACTCTAGGATCAAGGACTGGGCAGTGCTGGTGGGACCAGAATGTAGAGGTTGCACAAGACAGAAGCAAAAATGAAGTGTGTTTCATCTTTCTTCGTGGCTCTGTGTGATATACATGAAATATGAGTCTAGGAAATACTGTTTTTTTAATTAATGACAATCTTGTGGTAGAATCCAATAGTTGTACATTAGACTACGTGTAGTCAAGAGAATCTGGAAAACAGTTGTTCCACACAAGTGTAGCATGCAAAACAGTTCTGCACGTTTTGTTACAATGGCTATACAGGATTAAATGCCATAGTTTACAAGGTCTACAGTTGTAAAAATTGTGTATTTTTGCCACCTTATTGTGGTGTGCAAAAATATCCAGCTCTCTTTTTTAATTTTGACAAAAAATACTTTTGGTGTCACCAAAGTAATCTATGCTATGCCTTCTTATAACTATGTGAAGATTATTGTCATGGGTTTAGTTAGCTTTGTCAAATGAGTGCAAGTCTATTTTAAGTATCTTCCTAATGACTTCAGAATTTGATTTTTATTTTCCTATCAATATTGGATTTTTTTGTCCTTGAAAACACTACATTTTAAAGCTATTGCTGTTAAGACAAACTTTCTTATGAAATCTTTTTTATTTTGAAATTTGTTAATAGAGGAGTTAGAAGTATAATGTAAAAAATATGGGGGTTTATTTCAGAGAAAGGAAATAGACAGTTTCTTACTACTTTTTAATATAAATCTGGCCAGTGTAAGCAACAGAACTAAACATAGTAGAAGTGACTCAGTCTTGTGTAGGTGCTTGGAAAATTGTAGCTGTTGTAGAAGTATGATAATTGGTTTAGTTGTGTGGGAGAGGGTAGTCAGATTTAAATTGGATGCTGTGATTACAAATAAAGAAAAATATGCAGTGCCACTGCTCCAAAAAAGGGGGCAGACTTCTTATATAAGGTTGAATAATAAAGGTGTGTGGTTAGGTTCCTGAAAGCTATCCAAAAAACGTTTGTCTCTCCTCACCCATCTCTTTCATAATTTTATTTCTGTTCCAGTGGGCATATGCTTTTTAAATGTTGTCATCCTTGGAGAGTGCTGGACTTTAGCTTTTGGGAGGTTTTTCTCCTCCTCTCCTCTCCTCTCCTCTCCTCTCCTCTCCTCTCCTCTCCTC
>VWZT01006486.1:228857-274043 GCA_013397055.1 Pachycephala philippinensis
CTCTCCTCTCCTCTCCTCTCCTCTCCGGCTAAATAGGTTAGATAGGAGGTGCACTGAAATTTTGCAGAGAGCTCCCAAATCAGATGGCAACAGATAAAGGTGAAATGACAGTGCTCATTTCTCTCTTTTTGGGTAAGTCTGGGCTGGTGTGCCTAGAACTTCACATTAACTGTAGGCTGCTTTGGCAGTTTCCGTGGGATTGCCACAAACAATCCTTAAACTCCAGATGAAAGATGGATTCCTCCCTGTAGCTGGGGAGGAAATTACTCCTAGCAGTTTATATAAATTGTTTCTATCTGAAAGTGTGTTAACTTGGGTCATAGTTTTCCATGTTAGGGTTGCTGTTGCCTGTGTTTTCACTCATCCAACTAGAAGCACTCAATCTATTTATGCTTTCCCTGGGGCACAGCCACCTGTGCATGTAGATGTAAGTTAAGGTGATGCTGCTTGGTGATTGCCACCTGTCAAATGCATTCTCATTTTTAAATAGTGACCAGGATTCAGCAACTGTGCCTGGATAGGACGCCTGGCCAGCAGCCAAGTAGCCCTTCATTACCTGCCAGGGAGAATGCTAGAGGGCATCAGGAGCATGCCAGGAGTTCATAAAGTAGCTGAAATACAGGCAAAAGTTTTGATTTAAGTTCTGGCATCAGGATCTGTGGTACTGCACATATCTGTAACATAATATGTGTTAGCCAAAGAAGGCAGATGGAACATAAGTTATTAGGAGAAACCTCAGGCTTTCTGAATCCTGAATTTTTCTTCATGCGACTGGCTATGCTTCACTGGGAAGAGGCCATGATCTGAAGTTATTATTTCCATGTTACAAACCCATTAGGGATCCTTCTTGATCCTCCATACAGCAGAAGTCTTGACAGGACTGGATGATTTCCAGTGAGTTTTGAAGAAGAGAGTTAGACAGGAGTCTGCAGTTTTCATAAAGTAAAAGTTGGTTTTTTTCCCCAAGTTGTGGAGCAGTTCCTTTCACAACAAGTCTTGGAGGATAAAGGGACACTAGCTAGTTGGCAATGTAACTTGAAATTGAATTTGCTGTTTCAGGGCTGAGAAGAAAATATGTTGTTTGTCCTTCATACTAAGGTGGCTCAGTTCAGTTGGGAGGTGGCAGAAGAATTTGCTTTTTTGGAGGACCCAAGACAAGTTAAGGTTCTGGAGGCAAGTGGGGGTAGCCTTGTCCCACTGCCAGCACATGTGACATTGCTCTACACTGTCCTCTGTCCCTGCCAATGCTGCTTGTGAAATCCCAGCCCCTCTCAGACCTGCAGAGAGCAGGCAGAGACTGAAGAGGGAGCAGCACGTGCTGTCCCATACGTGGCGTGTACCTGTGCCTCTCCTTGCCGTTCCCTAATAGGAAAGAAACAGAGTGTGGTTTGAGGGGCTGCTAGGGAGGAACACAGGTCCCCAGTCTTGTGGCTAGGGAGCCCACTTGTTCACTCATCCTCTACCAGTCTGGGTGTTCTCCCTCTTTTTCATCTCTGGTGGAGGCTGGCCTGAGGGAGGGGCTGGTATATTAGAGCAAAGGGATGAACCATGTATGATGGAGGCCATCAGAAAAAGCTGCTTTTTCTGGCTCGTTTCAGGCCTGCCCCAGTTCCATAATCCTGGATGCTTCCTAGGCTTTGAAACCAGATGTCTTCATCTTCAGGGTGGCCTTGCTCTTCCTATCAGTAGCAAACAGTTGCTATTACACTGGTTCATTTCTAGACTCCACTAATTGAATTTGGTGTAAGAAAAAGCAGCATTGCTGTGTTATCCTTTTTAAACTACACTTTGAAGACTGAGAAATCTGATAATTGGGTATGGACAGTAATCTTGGCTTGTTGCAAATCACCAGTGGTCAGAGCCACTGAAATTCCAGAGGACCAGCCTTTTCCTGGTGCAGTGCTTCAGGGTTGTCCCTGATTCTGTAGTTCAGACACTAGAGTAAGCAGTTCTAGAAAGTTCTTTATGTGTATTTTTAGAACCAAATTGTTTGATTATGTTATGATTTATAAATTACTACAGCTCTTCAAATTTCTGATAATTTTTTTCCCCAAATTTTTAGGTTATACTTTATCCTGTGATGAGAGGACAGAATGTTTTTAATTTTTGTTTGATGTGTAATGCTTAGGGTCTCTGTCATAAATAACAGCCAGCACAGTGATTTTGTTACTAATACTACATTATTTGTAATTTTTGAAAAAGAGAGAATGCACAATGAGAAAATAAAAGTGATACACACAATTTTGTTCTTTTAAAAGCGTTTTAAGAGCCTGTCAGCCAAGCTTATATTGTCAAAAATGTTGGTTTTGTTATTTTGTGTGTTTCTGTCATATTCCCCTTTCTCCTCAAAGACTGACGTTTCTGCTGTACTCTGACAGTTTGTGTCATTGTCTAGACATTTCAGCAATGTCCCTTGCTTAACCCAAAGTGTAAAATATCTCTTAACTGCGTGAACCCTGGGTAAGAGAGCACAGGGGTGATATCAACTGTCATAAAAGTGCAATCAATACAAGGTATTCATCAAGTTGGATGAGATAACAGTAGTGACTAAGGAATGTAACCTGTGCAGAAGATGGCAAAAGGGCAGGTGAATCACATTTGTCTTCCCTATCTGCTAACATGAAGTTGACAGCTGCTAGATTTAAAGAGCTGCAAGCCATACAGAAGATAAAACATTCATAGATCTAAAGCAAATAATATTAAGTCTGTTTACTGTTACATGTGTCTTTTAAAAGGAGTGGTTTATTCCAAAGCAAACCTTTTGCATGCTAGTAACACTACAATGAATTTTACTTTCTGTAAATAGCTCTGTATAGGCAAGCTACCAGTCATAGTCCTTAAATACAATTTTAACATTTGTTTTCTGTTATTAAAAAGTATTACAAAAACAATTTTTTCTAATTTTTTAAAATATGTCTTCTCCTTTAGAGCCTGGCCAAGTTAACAGATGGATTCAGGAATAGCTGTTGCATTACAGATTCCCTGCAGGACCTCCAGCACAATTCTAGTTCACTCAGTGACTCCTGTTTACCTCAACAACACTGCGATGCTTGTTCTCAGACTGACGTCACTGGAGAGGTATGTGAGTGTTCCTATGTGAAACATTTGCTGTACAAAATTAGCTGCTTTTGAACTACAGCGATAGTGTTACTTACTCTTTTAATTTAAGAGGTGTTGGCTGGAGCAGAAGGAAAAACCCAAAGCAATACTGGTGGTGAGGGAGTTGCATTTTCTTGTTTCCACTGTGTGTGAGCTATGGGCTTGGTGGTTTTGCTGCTTGAGCGTGGCAGAGGGATGCAGGGACAGGCCTGTGGGCAGTGACAGGTAAAATCAGCTCCTGGACTCAGCCAGCCCAGCAGAGCGCTTCTTGCATTACCACTTTGGTGACTGAAGGTTCATCTTGGAGTAACAGCTCTTGCTTAGGTGTCCATGAACCTCTTCTCTTCATATTCCCAGCTCTGAATTACTGATACTTGTAATGAGGCAGGAAGGAAGAAAATTTTTTAGCCAGCTTGAAGTTGCAGTAGAGGCATGATTTTGCATGAGATGTAAGCATTGTGGTAGTAGTGATAGCTGTGTGTTTTTTAAAATTTTATTTTTTAAATATTGTTTTTATCATGCTCATAATCATTGTTCATATACATTGAAGATGTGTAGTAGATCTCTGCCCCTTTCCTCTGTCTAAGATGAGGAAAGTATTTGTTATTCTCAAAGTATTTTTCTTAACCAACAAAACTTCTGATGTAGTCTATTATACCTTTGTGCTCCAATATGCCTTTAAATATGATATTTGAGAAGAACATACTGGCATTCCTTGGAAATGGTTCTATCTGAATGAAATTGTGTATTCCAAATAATAGTAAGTAAAAATTTGGCTTGCGCTAGTACTATGGCAACCCAGTTGTTAATCAGTAATAAAACATAGGCCTCTGTGGATGACTGACACCAAAGCAAGAAGGCAACTTGTTTGTAGTTCATTGGTACAGTAGTTTAGATGTTACTTCACATTTAGTTAGAAATCATCTCATTATTGGCTTTGTCATCCTATTTCTCCTTTATTATAATCTTCTTTCACTGCTGGCTAGTTGTCAGATTGGATGTCTCCAGAGGGTACCTACAGAAGAGGAAATCTTGTTTTTGAGAAGATAGACTCTTCAAGAATCTGAGAAAACTGAGCTAATGCTAGGCTATCTTTCAGGGTATTAGGCAGATGGTGCCTTTGGGGTGTCATTTTTCAGATGGGATTATTGAATTCTGGAACAAAGTACCAAAAGGAACACAGGAGCATTTTCCCATTTGCAGTACACAATCCAAGACAAGTATACTGTAGAAATTATGTTTATCAGGTATAGGCTTTTTATAAGGAAAACAAAGTTACATGATTATCTGAATCTTTTCACTGAACTATTGTTAATGACATGGGAGTAGAAAAGAGGTGGAGGTTTACCCATGCGATGATGGAGACAGAAAAAGCAGCAGCTAGAGGAGAACTCCGGAGCTGCAGCAATGCACGTTTATAGGAACTTAGGTTTTAACTATTAGACCATACATGAACTTCTGAGGAGGGAAGTGCTAATGCCCTAAAATAGGAATTGCTGTAGAAACATTATGCAGTAGGAGTTGCAACATAAATGTACATTCTACAACTGCTTCAAGGATGAGGTGTTTTTTTGAGGTGTTTTTTAGTATTTAAGATGCAGTAATGCTGTAAGTGCTGGGTAACACATCACAGTACAGGGAATGTAATCTGAATTGATTCTAGTAAAACTATTCATAAAATAACTGTATCAAGTAGCAAAATATTTCGATTAAAACACTCTTTGTCTTTTAGACTTGGGTGAAGTTGAAAAGCTTTGACCATTTATCAATGATTCAATTTGCTAATCCATGATTTCCAGGTTAATAATTTATTGAAAGGGCTTGTTTATCCTCTCTGCTTTTAGCAATAGATTTTTTATTATGTTATTACTTAAAGCATAGAGGTTTCTTTGGTGAGTCCAGTAAGGAAGACTAATTTATCCCTTTCTTTATTGTGATGAGAGTGTTTTTGACTTGTTTCTTCCTTTCTTTTTCCTTCTCTCCTTGCTCTTCAACTCTGCAAGTTTGGGTTTGATGACAAAACGAGACTTGTAGACAAAGTGAGGCTGAACTGGCAATATGAAGAGGCCAAGAAAAGGTAATTAAAGATAAATCTATTGGGTTTTATATTTACTTTTGTGATTAAAGTTTTCGAAGTGGAACTGCCTCCTAGCTGAAATGTCTTGGGGAAGACTAATTTGCTCTATATTGAGTAGTTCACAGATAATAAAAGTTTAGGTAAACATAAGACTTTATCATAAGATTATTATATTTGTTTGCAGAGATAAAGCTAAATGTCAGCTCTGTTCTATACTTGTATAAACACAAAATTGTAGTGGTTCAATTAAACTGTTTTAAATTTTTCACCCTCCTTCTCAAATCTAGATATAACAGTCTTTAAATTTACACTTATCAGCCTGGTCTGTCAGTATATCCAAAGCTTTGCATACCTGTGTGTTAAGTTCAGTGTACTGAAGCCATGAAGAAGAATGCAGAACTTCATGTGAGATAAATGAAGATGTTCAGAGCTGAACAAAAGGGTACATAAAAATAAATGTTGAAATTGGAAAAAAAAAACTGACAAAAATGATACAAAGTATTACTTGAAATAGATTGATTCTTCACTAAGTCCTTCAGTCTAATTGCTTATTGTAAGTATTTCTCTTGTGGAGGCCAGTCTTGCAGTATTTATTCATGGATTTATAGAAGTTTTAAAAGTACTATCTACTTAAATAGTTTAGTGGGTGCTCATTGAACCTCACTGTTTTCAAACTATTTGCCACATATTCAGGACAATAGTTTGGGTACAGATGATGACTTGAACTCAGTAAACTAATGCACTTATGATTATTTTGATTTGTGCTGGTAGAATATTCTGTTACTGAATTTTACAGACACTTAAAAGAGGCAATATAGTTAGCTTTAAAAACCATAGTTTTTAAATTTGTATAAATTAGGATTTTTTTTTCTTTCCAATGTGTTCTATTCTACCAGTTTTTGACATCTCTCAGAACAAGAGTTAAAAAAGAAGTTAAATTCTTTTTTTCATATCATGGTGACCTTTTCTTTGGGGGAATCTGTGATGCTGTCGCATGTCTTGGCAGGAATTGGAAGTTTGTAGGCAGTTCACCATTTTGTTGTTCTTGGAAAATTTACCTACATTTGGACACAATACAGGCTTCAAAAAAATTAAGTTGGTACAAGCAAGTTAGGTAAACACAGCTAAATCTTCAGGATTTGTAACCTGAATGGAAGTCTGCATTGTACATACTGTATGTAAACAGCAGTGACTATTACCTAATAAATGTTAAATAACTGCGGAAAGAAGAACAAAACAAAAATGTGTCAGTGTCCTGTTTGCTCACAGGCTAACGTAGCACTTAATAGTCCAGTGATAATTTAGTGATTTACAGTTGCTGAAAGAATGATAGAATTTAGTTTTGTGCTGTTTAGTTTAACAGAGCCACTGATGCTGTGAAGATTGTATTAAAATGGTTTTAGTTCAGCTTTCTGACATACCTTTTCGATGTTTTTCAAAACAATTCTCTTCTTGTGTGTTTATTACAGGGAAAAGAGGGAGTGGTGTTTTTTTTGGAGGGGGTGAAAAGGTGTTGAGTTTTTATGGGTTAATTTTTTTTTAGTAGCAAAGCATTTCTCAGCTGGAAATGCCGAATATTTGTTTCAGCATGGAATGCAGTATTTCTGAACATCAGAAGTGAGCTGGTGTTTGATCTTAATTAAATGTAGAAAATCTGGGTAACTAACCTTCCAACTAGAGAATGGTAATTGCAGTAAGAGTAGTTTTGCTTTGCCAGGATAGCAGCTCTGACAATGGTCTGTTATTTAGCAAAAGCATGTTAGTTGCTTTAAAAGAGTAGCCTTATTCTGCCCAGTATGTTGTACGGAAGTAATCAGCTTTCAGCTTTTGAGTGGAACTGCACAAAGCTCATTGCCCCTACCAGTTATCTCTGTGGTTGCATTCTTCATTTATCATGCATTCCTTCCCCTTAGCTTGCTGGCATTTCTGTAGGGCTTTTGTCTCTACTAAATATCTTTGTGTTCATTCTCCCTTGGCTGGTGAAATATCTACTGTTACTGCACAGTGTGGGTGACGGAATGTGCTGCGATGGATTAAATCTACAAAGTAGAAAATTAAAATGCTACAGTATGTCACAACTGTAAGGCAGTATGTTGTGACTGCTTGCTTGTCAAGCGGGTGTGGAAACATATAGCAAATAAGTACAACAGACAAACATTTAACGGGAGACTTTTAAAATGCACTGTAGGAGAAAAGTTCTTTTCTCCTAGGATAAGAGAAGTATCTTTTAAAGATAAGAAAGTTATCTTTTTCCTGAAAGGAAAGCAGGAAAAAACCCCACAAACTGAAGGACAGAGTGTTGTGTTTTAGTTGCTCTTGTGAATCTAGCCAGATATAAGCAGAATATCTGACAGATGTAGTAAAAAGTCTTTAAAAATTAAAATATATTCTCTGTATATGGAGTCTAAGCAAGGAAATGCAGTGCTGGGATTTTTGAATGAACTATCCAGAGGAATTCAGGAGATGAGACTCTGTGATTGCAGAAGAGTTGGCTTGCACTCCCAAAATATCTCTCCTCCCTCATAAAGGATAATTTCATTTTAATTCCTCCTTCAAAAATCTCTCTGACTGCTGAATGGTTTGGCCTTTGCATAAATTAAGACATTCACATAGCTTTTCCCCCCCATCACTTTCCCACTGGAAGGAAGTTGCATGATTTGCAATTTAATTTTTCCCATGGGTATTTCAGATGTTGTACACTGTGGGTTCTGACATTTCCAGCACGCTGGGGAAGAGATCCTCTCCCCTATTTCTGATCCAGGCTCTTGGAGGAGTCTTGTAAATTCTACTTTTTAACTCAACAAACATGCTGAAAGGAGGCTCAATCACTTTTCTTCCGCTCTGTATGCTTCCCCCTCCCCCATTATTTCTAAATAAACTGTACTTTATTTCCATGAAATTTCTCCTCTCAGATCTGCCAGTGTGGCCCTCCAGAGATGCAGGAGGGGGAGGGAGGACGGTCTTTTTGAACAGACAGCCCCAAGCTGCCTGGGTAAATACTGTTTTTAGTTTCAGTTGCTATTTCAGTGAGACCACCTCTCATGAAAGCATTTGCACACTGGAAAGTGTACCCCTCAAGCACTTTTCTGAATAGACTGCTTCATAGCACGAGAAATCAAAAGCAAATTGTTTTTCTTTGATAACTCTTTAAGTTGTGCAGTTCAGTATAATGGCTACATGAAGTATATTAGCAAATGTTCATGAAATGTCATTGCTGCAGTGCCTCATATCCTGTGAAGTGTGTTAATCGGTAGATGAAAAATGATCCCTCCAATAAGAAGCAACAAAAGTTTTAGCTGTGGAGTTTGTGGTTTTTTGGTTTTTTTTGGTTTTTTTTTTTTTTAAGTAGTCCAGTCTGATGGTAACTAACTTTAATGAACTCATACATTCAAACATCTTCAACCAGCTTACCTAGTTTGGGTGCAAAAGCAGTAATTTGTTTGTATCTTCCCTAAATTTGAGTTCAAAGGTGTTGTTTTTCCCTTCATTTCATGGAGGCATGTAATGGATGTCAAGAGATTTTTTTTAGCCTTAAAAAACCTCTTCCTCAGTTATGCTTAATATTTCCACATTTGTCTTTAAGGATGTTCTTTCTTTCTGTTCAGTATAGTTTGTTGCAAACTTGTCTCGTTTCCAAAATTAAATTTCAATTGGGCCTTTAAAATCACTAGCGTAAGCAGAAGTGTGTCAGTGCAATTTGTGCTTATAGTGACAAAATACATGTTGATTGGATATTGATAGCAACATTCCTAATGTACTAATACAAAAACTTAGTCAAGTATTTTCTTTTTAAAGTTTATCTTGTATGGGCAGGTTTCAAGGTTTAATTACCTAATCTCTAGTGAAATTCAGTGGATTTGTATGCTTCATTCTTCTGAACTAATCTGAAAATCTTTTTAAGGATTTAAGGATGAAGTAATTTGTTTGGTATCACATAAATACCTGGCTCAGCCAAACCAAAATCTACCAGTGTTGGTTTTTAAATAAAAAACATTTTCTTTGGGTTATAAAGGGAGCTTAGACGTGCTTTTGAACTTCTTTAAAGTTTTGTACTATTTCACCTGTGCATTTGGGAAAACTTGCTTTTAGCAGATTTTTGCGATTTTCCTAAAATCTGCAAAATGCCAGTGGACTCTAATGGTTTCATGAGTTTCCTAAGCCAGTTTAAGACCTCGTTGTTATTGAATGAATTGGGTTGTCAGGAAGGCTGGGTATTCTACAGAGCATACTCGTGTTGTGTGCCAAAGCCACAGTGGCACATACTTGCAGGAACAGCCAAAATAGACACAGTGGAGAAATTTTGTGAACATTTGGCCGAGTTCCCCAGCTTCTTGTTCTTTCCATTTCTTTCTTCGTCTTTCTCTAGCGTTCCCCTCTTTGGATATAAATCATAATCCACACTCCAGAGGGTCAGTAAATACCAGAAATTGCCAAGTTCTTACACCCTTCATTATATGTCTTCAGTCCCATAGCCACCTCCTTTGGGTGTTGCATGTGGGAGATATTCCCTGTTACCTGAAGTGTCAGAGAACTGGGTCCAATTATAAGCCTGGGGAAAAGAGTAAGCAGGGCTGATTTATGTGATCTTAGCCACTGTTCTCCCTGTAATTGGAACAGGAATATTTTCTTTGTTTTATCCCCACTGCTCTTCCCATACCACAGGTAACAAAGGCCTCAGTTCTAGAGTGGTCTGGTATGTCAGCCAAAACCTAGGCATTTAAATGTAGAGGAATATTGTTTGGTTTCCTTTTTTTCTCCTTGTAAAATTCAAACCATGTTAAGTTTAAAGAACAAGTGCCAGCTCTGGGATACCCATAATTTGTCCATTTTATGAGCATGAGTTAATACCTTTGAATTGGTTCAGAGCATTTCCCTCCCCAAGACACCTGTCTTGTTCATAGTCCGAGTAAGGATCTAACATGGAGTAAATAGTAATTGTAAATCACTTATCTCACAAAAAGTGATTTTTACTCACTTCTCATGCTATATTTAATAAATATCCTCTCGAGTTCAGCAATATAACTTCATTAGTGCTGGGTTCAGATATCACCCATGAAAGTGATTTTCTAGACATTAACAAAATCTTTAAGGTTCCCCAGGTATTTTCAGTGACAGAAGGATTGCCCTGTTTTGTCAAGGGGAGAGGGAACTGTGTAGAGCTATAATGAGTCAGACATGCTACTAAATTTAATTAAATTAAGTCTAATTAAATTTTGGAAATTCATGCTTTTTTCCCCCCCATGATATATTTCGTATAGTAAACTACTGACTCTACTGATCTCCATCCGCATGCTGTGTCTGCATTATCATGAGCAAGACATCATTCTAGATACCTTGGTATGGCCATTTCAGGGCAAATGTGCCATTTCAAGGCAGTGTTTGCTTAAGAACATCATCAGGTTAAACCTTTGCCATCCCATCTGTGCCCGTCCCTTAACAGGAACTGTTATGTTCATCTCCATTTGAAATTTTTAAATACTGAGTTAAGCAGCAAGTTGGCTTGCCTACCTAGGGAACCAGTAATTTGATACCACCTACTCCAGTGTGGAATGCAAGCTCCTCAGCACTTGTTATGCAAGGATGGGAATGGGCAAAATGCCTGGAATGTTGATGGCTCAAAATTAACTGTTTTTTTCCACAGGAATATGTTAAATTGCTGGATCAGTAGGGACCTCAGTATCTGGCATTAGGCCAGATAAAAGCACTCCTTTGCAGTGACTACAGTTAAAAACCAGTACCTTAAAAATACTCAGTAGGAAGGAAAAATGTGTTTGAAAAACAGAGGCTTCATAAAGGATCCTAAATATTTTTTTTTCCACTTTAGGTTGCAATCTATCTCAAGTCATTGATTTATTTAAGTGGATGTTTTAAGGTGGGTTAATATATGCACTGAGTTTGAAAACAGCCATTTTCTTCTAACATATCAGCAGTGAGAGTGGCTGGTGTAGTACAGGCATAAAGTCTGGCATAGACAAGCATAGTGAAATGGCTTATTTAGGTATTTATTGTGATTGGAAGAAAAGTTCGAGTTTGAGGAGACAGATTGCAATTATGGAACGTAATTAAGAGGACTTTTTTGTTAAGTTCTGAGTGTAACTAAACGTGACTACTCAGATGTTTTTCTTAGTTTTGAGTGAATGAGACCATAAAAGCCTTAAGAATGTCTTCTAGCCAAGGAGATAAATATTAAAAAGTTTGTCACTGGTAGCTTTTTGGAACAACTTGCCATACAGAAGGATTCCTCAGTGGAAAGCAAGCAACAAAATTGCCCCAAAACTTCAGTTCATGTGCAGAAAGTAGAGGTTGCAGAAAACTGGCTTATTGATGCTTCAGCAGATACCTACATTATATAGTGTTTTGTGCCTGCTTTTTCTTTGAGTAAAGGGAAAACTGTAGAAACAAGAAGAGCTAGCTGAAAGAGCTAGCTAAGAGTGTCAAGGGAATCAAAGTAAATACCTAATCAGATTTTGGAACTCTTCAGTGATACAAACCTTGTCCACAGCAGTACTTTTCCCCCTTTAATAACAGTATAATGAAGTTATTGTATGAGAACTTCCTACTTTCAAAGCATCACCATAACAGAAATCGAAGGGAAAAAACAAACTTTAAGCTGGAATGTCATACACAAAGGGAGTTACGTGCTCTCAGCAAGCTCGAGAGTCTAAATTAAAACCTCTTGTATTTAGTGGGGGTGGTGTTTTACTCCACAGACAAGTGGAATCATTGACTTGCTAGCACTGAAAGAGGGGGATCTCTTCCCTGGTCATACTTCTCTCTTCCTTGTTGCCTTCATTAGTGTTCATTTGCACCTGTGGTCTGCTTCTTAACAAGGTCACCCTGCAATGTAAAAATAACTAGCAAAACAATTGTGAGTGTTAAAATGAAGGAAAGGGTCAGTCCTTCAGCTATCTTATGAAGAAACACAGAGACTTCAGATGAATCTCATCTTCTTTTGTCCTGAAGCTGTGTAAAAGCTTATGAACACAATCACTCAACTAGTCCAGGCTCATCTGATTCACACTCGCTTGCCAAGCTGTGATAACTCAATTGTACCGGAATACTGTGATTCTGTTGAAAGGATCTTGAGTCCTTATTTGTTTCATTTGGCACTGAACACCTGAAAATCAAGCTGTATGTGCTTGAGGAGTGTTTACTGAATCTTTAACAGCAGAGCAGCCTGGGTAGGGGAGAGAAGGGATCCTGACCCTGCTCGCTCTTCCTGGCCCTGACATTTGGTCAGTGGGCCGAGGTGTTCTTCAGGAAGCTGCATCTGGAATTAATGCACAATAGCTGAAGCGTGAAATATGTAACTGTATGTATTGATTGACAATGGTGCTTTCAGTAGCTATTGGCAGGAAGTTGGTTATTAATGCAAGGAGGAGGAAGTGGTATTGAAGGGCTTGATAACGTATTCTGCTTTAGACAAAAATGTGACATAATACCCAATTTCTTTACTTGCTGTAAATGAAATCTAAGGTGTGGGGGGAAATGACAGTGAAATTCCTGTTCGTATATGAATGCAGCCACTGCAAAATGACTTATAGTGATAGTTTATTTCCCTTCCCCTGATAAGAAGATGGCCAAAGACTTCCCAGATGTCAGTATGAGATAAACCTTATTGCATGAGGTTTTGTTTTCAAATGGGGGAAACCCTGCCTTTGTCATGTCTATGCCTTTTCTTTTATTCATAATCACGTTATCACACACTGTGAGTCTTCTGTTTGTGTGTTATGTGCCTTTACCTTGCTTTGTTTGTTGTTAATTTTCTTTTTTACCAGATATTTTTGAAAAACATTATTTTAACCAAAACCAATGAACTATATCCCACTTTTATGGCTGGCTTAAACATGCCTTTATTTATTTAAAGGGTAGTAATCTTTTAGAGATACTGATCTTTGTTTGAATGCTACCATTTCAAAGTGAAGATGAAACTGAGGTGTAAACTGCATAAATACTGTACAGTTCTTGAGTTTCAAATGTTCAAAAATCAGAAAGCTAGATTTTCTCTTACCTCTAATTTTGGCTGTTATATTCTAAAGTGTCTAAATTGTGACTGCAAGACAAACATAACTACCTAGCAATAAGTGTTTTCCCTCTTATGCCAGAAGAAACATTTGTGAAATTTCTAGCTTCAGTGTTATTG
The DNA here is from genome assembly GCA_013397055.1 of Pachycephala philippinensis. NCBI lineage: Eukaryota > Metazoa > Chordata > Aves > Passeriformes > Pachycephala > Pachycephala philippinensis. The sequence continues at coordinate 242,177 of VWZT01006486.1, forward strand.
GTAATATTGATAAGAGTTCAAAATTCGTTTTTAAAAGAACATTTTCTTAAAATGTTAGCTGTGGAATTATTCTTAAAACTGTTGTTTCATGTAATGATTCAGCATATTGAGATATGGGAAACTACTTTTAACTATAAAGCATACTACAGAAAAAAATCAAGTTAGCTTATTTAATTGCATATTTGTATGATAGATTCATCTAAAGCCACTTGTATTTTTTAACCAGTAAATCTTGTCTTTCTCTTCTGTATTTTAAAATATATTTATCCTCTTTTAAAGAGTTTCGAATATACAACAGCAGCTGGCCTTGCTGGATAATGAATCCTGGCCAGGAATGGCTGAAGCGGACAGGGACCGACTTCAGCTCATCAAAGAGAAGGAGGCTCTTCTTCAGGAGTTGCAGCTCATCAGTCAGCAGAGACGATCCCCAGAAGACATTGCACGTTTGGAGGAAGAAAAAAGGCGCTTGGAGGATGAAATTCAGCGAGCTCGAGCAACGTCTGCTCATGGGGCCACTGAAAGGTTTGGAAACTTGAAGCATTTTCTTCTCTATTGTGAGATCCATGTAGGTAGCTTGAAAAGGAAGAGTAGGGAATTTCTTTGTGTTTAAGGAAAAGTAAGTTACTAGAGAAATTTACTTTCAGAAAAAGAGAAGACTGCTCCTGACTGTCACTGCTTAATTCTGTCTGTCGTGAACTTTTCTGAAGCAGAGTTGCAGTGATGTTGACTAGTTAGTTTTCCTTTCATTCATCTAAAAAGTCTGAATAGGAAGAAGAAATCTGAATAGAATCCCAAAAGATGCTTGGAATAGGTCTGAGTGATACTGTCTGATAATAGAGACCTCAATAACATCACGTGGATAGTAAAAGATTTTTCTGTTATTTGCAGTGGAGTAGTACTGATCTCCAAAAGCATTAAAACAAAGATCGTTTGCTATATTTAGTTTTTGCCTTATAACAGGAAAGTTAAATGATTATGTTTTTGCTGCTCTTTATATACAGTATTTCCTTTTAGTTTGCAATCTCAGCAGTGGGAACACATCCCAGTTCTTACATTCAGAGAACATAGTAAGCAGAGTCATTCTTGAAAACTTAAAAATCAAGTTATATGTAAAATAAACAACCCAAAAAACACATTAGTGGAAACACCATGTTTATTTCAAAGTTGCCTAGCTTTTCCTGTAGCCAGAGAAAAGGACAAAACCTCTTAATCTCTTTTTGCCATAGACTGCTTCCAGTGAAAGCAAGAAACTACTTGTTCTTGCTTCTCTTAAATAGTGGTTTGACACTTCAGGAAAACCTACAAGAACTGGCTTTGATGTGATCTGTGTAAAGGTTAATATTTACACAATTAAGACACTTTAAAAATATTTGAAAGTGCTTTCCATGTACAGATTTTGACAGCTTCAGTTTCTTTGAAAAGGCTTACTTCAGACAGTAAATTTAGGCAATAAGTAGAAAATTCACAGCCAGCCTACAGGTCAGTGTAATATATTTTGCAATTTTTGCAATATCGTTACACTGGCTTTCCAGCTTAAACTGACAGAAAAGGGAGTTCACTTTACACTGTAGTGTAGTAAGTTTTATTTGTTGTTTTTGGGCTCTCATGTTAGGTAGTGCATACTGTGTTGGCAAGAAGGCCAAGCTGTTTTTCCATGGAGTTCATGCTGTGGAAGCCAGCATTCCAGTGTGGTACTTGGTATTTCAAATGCTAGCAGAAAGTTGAGCCGAAGTTAGAATAATACTGATGGGCACTCTATTTTTGTATGACAGATTGGAGCAAAGCTGAAGTATTAGTAGCCCTAATTTTTTGTTTGTTTGTTTTAGACTCAGAAATAACCAAAAATATTCCTAATTCTGCTTTTCCACTTTGTTCTAGTTGTGAAATACAAAGGTGTTCTTTTCTTAAATAATTAATACTTCTGGTACTGAGTTTTAAAGGCACTGAGTTATGCACAGATCAAAATGAACTTAAAATCTCTATGACAGAGGTGGGGGTTTTGCTGTTGAGGTATTTTTGGTTTTGTTTTGTTTTTGTTATAGTGTTGTTTTTGTTAAGATTGGCTGACAACCTTAGCTGGAGGCACATCTTACCCTTTAGAGCAGGTACCTACCCTGCAGCATCGATCACTGTGGAGTGTAGGTTCCTGTTTGGTTTTTTTACAGTAGATGGTGTGAATATCTCTGCTTTCCCCTGCAAGCTTTTGAGTCAGTTAAGTTTCTTATGCCCATTTGTCCTTTTCTCTTGGTCCCTGTAGCAGTGCCTATATGGTATAAGTTTGCATAGCTGAGCTGCAGGTTTCCTTGTGCCACTTGGTTAACCTGGCCCGGGGTGCACTGAGGCAGGAGAAAAGCCTGAGAGCTGCTGTTTTATCCGGGAGAACTCCCTTTCTGATGATTTTTAAACCCTGTTCATTAACATGTTGAATTCTAACAGCTGTCTTTGCAACTGAGGAAGGTCTGAGGCACTCTAATTAAAAGTTTGATCTGCTTTCTCCAAACTGTCTGTCAGAATCCCCATTTTCAGTCACCTTGTGATGTAGGGCTGGAGCTGTAATTTTCCTGGACATACAAAATGTACAACACAAACCAGAATACTACTCTGATATTATCTTGAAATTCAGTGGTTGTGCTTGGAAAAACAAAACATCAGGAATATAATTCTGGATCCAGAAAAAGAATAGATAGTAGATAAAATCTCTTATTTGAAATTCTAATAATGTCACAATACAGAATTTAAGATATCTTACAGGTGTATGAGATTGACAGCATTAAAATTATATTCCATTTGTGTTGTGGCAATGGTACTGAGTAATTCAGCTGCTCAATATTAGAATGGGCAAAAAATAAGTTGCAGCATGCAACTTACAATGTAGTAGTCAAAATGCTGTATTGCCTGCTTAAATATGACAAATACATGCACCTAAAACACAGAATAAGAGCTTAAATTTGACATTGGTGGTTATGCTTAACAGAAGCCCTTCAAAAATTTTCTTTTTATTTTTTTTAATCTTTCTTTTTTACCATTTATCTTTGAAATTTTACACTAATTATCTTGGATAATAGGGCTATTTGGATTTTTTTTTTTGTGACAAGGTGGAAGGTCATCGTATTTTAATGGCAGAATCAGATTGATGCAAGAGAAAAAAATAATCTTGTAGAGTCTGATATTTTTACCTAGGACTTTTTATGGCTTTGCTAGTTGCTGTAATGTATTTTCAGCATCATGACTCTTACATTGTGCTTCAGTTACTTTTCTTGTCTGGGAATTCTCCTGGAGTCTTGGTTCTTGTGTTCTTGCTGGAATTACCATCGCTGCATATGAGCAGCATAAATTAAAACTTTTCATTGAACAGTGCAGCTTTTTTTTTGACATTCAAAACTTCAGTGCATTGATGTTTTTCCACACTTGGGAAGCTCCTAGCACTTTTTGAACATTACTGTGATGAAGAAAATAGTAATATATATCTCTTTAATTATAGGATACTGTTACAGGAGAAGAGAAATTGTTTGCTTATGCAATTAGAAGAAGCTACACGATTAACCTCATATTTACACTCCCAGTTAAAAAGGTAAGTTATGTAAAACCAGCAGGTTTTGAAGTAACTACAGCAGAGAAGAATATTAATAATGTATGAAGTTTACCTTTTTATAGTTCTGTGTATGTGTGCCAAGTAAATGAATTTTTTACTACATTTATACAATTTGCTCTGTGGAATGTGATGATTTGGATGGAGTTTTATAAATAGTATTAGTGACGGCTATTTGGGCTACATTATTAAGTGTATCTGGGAATTTAATATGTTACCTTTCTGAAAAGGAGGTAAGTTCTTAAAATCTGTTGTAATATTGTTACAGTTTTACTAATGGGAAGATAGCATTCTTTTAAGTTCTGTGAGTTCTTAATATTCTGCCACCTTCAAAGGTAGGAGGTTTTGATCCCTGGTGAGATGACAAAATTTTGCTATTTGAATACGAGAATGTGTTAAGACCCACAAAGAAGTCCAGAATGTTTTGCATATTCACACTCACAGCTGCCTTTTGAGATGCAGCTTTTGGGGATTCCTCAGTTTAACACCACACCAGCATCAAAAGCTCAGTTCCTGCTGGGTTCCTGTCTCACTTGATCTCTCTCTGGCACTAATATTCTTCTCCCCTTTAACTGAGAATGGTAAGAGGAACTGGAATAGCATTCATCCTGAAGTCTTTATTTTGCATTGGAAAAACCTGTGAGAGTGAGGCTTACACAACAGGTTGTTAGGACTTTGCAAACCCCTTTGCACTTTTTCTCCCTGGATTGTTTATGACTAATCATTTATGTAAATTTGAGCTGGATTGTGGTAATCTATCCTTCCTGGCTTTACATTGAGTCTGCTGATCCAGAGCCTGCTCTGGCCTCTTATCTGCCAAATCACAGCTGCTTACATATTGGAGTAGGCTCATCCTGTTTTTACTGTTGTCTTCAGGCACTTAGCCCTGATTTGGTTGTCACTTGTGCTGCTCCAGTCACAGTTGTGCCTGAGACCAGGGCAAGAGACACGAGCTAGACTTTAAAATGCCAAATCATCTTTCCATGTCACCATACCAAATACATGTAAAACTGCTTGTGTAACCTGGACTAGTGTTTTAATGTCTGCACTGGTGGTTCTGATTATATTTGAAAAGGCATTTTTGTGTTTTCTCTTTCTTTGCATGCTGTAGTCTGTCAGCTAGCACCCTCACCATGTCCTCTGGCAGCAGCAGGGGATCCCTGGCCTCCAGTCGAGGATCCTTGGCCTCCAGCAGAGGCTCCCTCAGCTCAGTCAGCTTTACGGACATCTATGGCCTTCCCCAGTACGACAAATCAGACAGCGTTACAGACTACGGGCAGCATTTGCGCTTTGACATCATTCCCTTCGAGTCTCTCACAAAGGATGTGCCCTACGCTGATCCCATTGGACACTCGAATTTCAATAAGCAGCGGAGGTCTCTGGATACCCCGCAGTCCCTGGCATCCCTGTCATCGCGGTCCTCCTTGTCATCGCTGTCCCCTCCAAGCTCGCCTCTGGACACCCCGTTTCTCTCTGCGTCACGAGATTCTCCGTTGGCTCAGATGTCAGAAGGTTTTGAGGAGATGGCAGGCATAGGAGCCCTGGAAATGCTCAGGGCTCAGACCACAGCTTTGGGTGACGATGATGCACAAGGCACGAGCTCATCTCAGACATCTGCTTACCCTCTGGACAATGAAGGGCTGCGAGAAATGGGACCACACCTGACTGCTGTCCAAACTGGTGGAGGTGAGTTTGTGGATATTATTTTGTCACGTTGTCTTAGAAAATGTCACACAGACCTAAGCATGCCAGCACAGTAGAGATTGTTCCTCAGTTAGGCTTATTTTACTACCATCAGTTAAAAATTGCATGGTAGATGTTATCTGTTAAAAGCCTGACCAAAATATGGGAAAATCCCCCAAAGCCAAACTCTAGTTTTAGGGCAAAGAGGTGAAAGAATAGAGAAATCTTTGTCAATAGATCTTAAAACAGTGGTGAGTTGACTGGAAGAAAGGGAATGGAATGTAGACTTTCATTGGAGTGTAGCCTACCAAGACCTAGCAAGAATGAGTAAGGTGTTAGTAAGAAAAAGTATGGGTTAATTACTTCTGAGGCTCCCAGTTGTGCTGATGTTGCCTTTATTCTGATAATATAAAACAATACAAACCCAGGAGAGATAGGAAATAACCAATAACCACTCCCTGCAAAAAAACCCAAACACAAAACATGAGGTGATGCTGCTGACAGTGCTTGAAGGCTGGCTGACTCCATGCTGAATTTGTACATACTCCAGACCAGGTTCCCTTGCCCAAGTTCTGTGATGGAGCAGAAGCCACAGTGGCATGGCTGTCAGGAGTGCATGGTGCACTCATGAGTAGGTGCTTCTTCAGCAAAGGAGCATCTTTTATAGGGGATGTGCAAGAGAGATGTTGAGTATCTGCTTGGCTGGTTGTGTCTGAGCACCTGTGTGTGCTGTGATCCCAGAGGAGTGATGGGTGCAGGCAGCACAGCACACACACTATGGAGTTTTCCTGCTGGACTCTCAGATTGATGGACTTGCTTTAGCTTGCATTGGCAGATGCTTCTGAAGCACTTGAAAAAATAAACATAAATTAGAGAAATCAAGAGAGGAAACAGAAAACTTTTGAAAAAATAAAAAAAAAATTAAAAGCCTATGCATACAGGAACATGACAAATTTATTTTCCTGTTTTGATCAACCAAATGGAGAACTGCTCTTAGTATGAAAAAGATAATCATGATGACATTTTTGTGTGTTGACTTGCTCACTTTTTTAATAAAACCATACTAGTAGAGAAAGGCTTTTAGAGTTTATTTTAATATTAAATTTTGTGATTCCAATCCCATTTCTATATCCAGAATTCTGTGTTAACAATTGCGTAGAATGTTGCGTTCGGGACTCATGACATCATGAACTATAACCAGATAATGGATCATATTATCCTACCAGAATCTTATTTGTCAAGTGATAATACAAATGAACATTGACAGTATTTACAGAAAACCTTTCAGGTTTTCATATTAAAAAAGAAAACATTGCCACAGTGCTAAAAAGCCTGTATTGTTCAAAAGCATTTGAGTCTAGACTCACCTACTTTCCTTAATGCAGCTAGCACTGCCAGAAGATACTGCAGCAGAATTTACTTTTACTAGCTCTAAACATTTCTAGTGCCCATATTGTAGCTTTCAGACCAAAATAAACAGAATTCCAGAGACCAGCGTGAAAACTTGTGCTTAAATTAGTGCTGTGAAGAGGCTTCCTGAGGCTTTCTTTAAACCTCAAATCAGACCACAGCATGTCTTCACCCATTGTGGTAAGTGAAAAAATCTGAGTAGTTCATTTATAGCTTGTATGTGTTTCCTAGAAGTGAAGGCCTGGTGTGAGGGCCTAGGCAGCAATACAGGATGAAGGGCAACTTCCTGCTTTGATTTTCCTTTTCTCTGTTCTCTGCTATGTTTCTACACATTTCACAATTCTCTGAAAACTTCCATGCTTAACCTGCTGTCAGTGCTGCTGTCTCCAGCTCGTAGTCCAGAGGTTACAGCTTTTCTCTACGTACAACAGAGTATATTGTGTTGCTTTTTGAAGAACAATATATGGTTAAAGGTAGCCAGGCTGCCTTCTTTTGAGATTTTTTTATTTTTAATATTTTCTTTTGGAAACAGTTAAAAAAATTTAACCTTTCTGATTTTTGACTGGTGTGAGTTCCACACTCACTAGCTGGTGGTTTGGAATTGTAATGCAGTTGTTTGCAAGTAGCAGTTGGAAGTTTTGAAAGTATTTTGGTTTTGTACTCTTTTCCTGGAAGAATTGGATGGAGCATCCAGCTTGTGTGCCAGAGTCGGAGCTTGCAGATACCGGGGTTTTGGGTTTCTCTGAGGTACCGTGCAGTGTGCCCTGCTGCTGCCACCCGATGGCCTGGCAGCAGAATGCCGTGCTGCAAAAACAGGAGGGCTTGGTTCCGGCAAACCTTTGCCTGTTCCTTCACTAGACAAAGCATGAGGTAATTTTGGTAATTTGGAAGTAATGGGGGCTGGGAGGATTAACACTGAATAAACTGCATGAACTTTGTCCTGATGCAGCACTTGAGCAAGTTCAAGGGGTTCTTCAGGGACTGCAGTTTTGATGTTCAGTTGCTGATCTGCTGTTTTATTGTTCTGCATCTGTCACAGGGTCACACTGTGAAATAAGTTTGCATGTATGAATGGAGGGAATATGCTTGAAAAGTTAAATCCATCATATTTATAAATATGGGAGTGGGAAGAAACATGTTAATAAAATATTGGGCTTTAATATCTTCACTGTCTCTTCTCTATACTAAATCTTTCAAATGCTAAATTTCTTTTAATGCCTAAATAATCTCTTGTTGATAAACTATTGTCAGAGATCTAAAGGGTGATTTATCACTGTATGCTTTTTGTCTTGTTTCTCATGCGGCACAACAGAAAAATTCACTGTAAGTGAACCTGAAATTTCTTATTGTGTGTTTTTCTGTGTGATGTGTTGGTTGTTTTGTTTTGGGGTAGGTTGTTTTGTTTTGTTTTTTTTTTTTTTCAGTTGCATGAGAAGAAACAGGAGATTTTGCTACATTTGGTTTTGTTTGATATTTTGCTGTATCTGTTTAATCATGATGGCATACTTAATTTTTTTGCTATGTCAACTAAACAACACATTCACAGCTGTAGTTAAACTCCTGGGGAAAGCGTTCTTTGACCTTCAGCTTTATTATATTATAGTAATGCCTGACAGCATTATGGTAGGTAAGGTCTATTTGTGTCTCTGATTAGTTTTTATGAGAGTGTTCTCCTCTTCTATTAGTGCATTTTGAGCTGACATGTAGTATTTGTAGTCACCTAAGCTTGTGAAACATAGTTTAGATTTATTTATGTGTTTTTTTAGTGAATGAAAGTTTGGACAGCAAAATTTCCTTTGAAGTTCACTTTTTCAGCTAATGACAATGAGAATGTTCTTCATTCAGGGCTGTCATATTTATCAAGCTTTGGCAGCCACTAGTTTTAGAAAATCATATATATTGTCTACTGATTTTGTTATTTAAATTAGAAAATGGAAGGTAATCGTCTGTCTTAGAAACCTAATTTTTGAACAATTCCTTAGCTTCCAGCATTGCAGTCTATAACCTGTGCTAAATTTTTTCTGTTTAAGCCAGAATTTGGTCTTTGATCTTGACCAATTTTTCCTGCTGATTTTTTATTCCCCCCTGTCAAGGGTATATTCTGGTGTTTGCATCTCTCCCAAATTTTCTGTGATTGTCCAGAGGTTATCGAATGCTTCCGTGGCCTGCAGACAGTGAGCAAATCATTGTCAAGTTACAACATTGTTATAATGTGTCGGTTTTTCATTTCATTATATTGGTGCTTGAGACCAACCTTTTCCTTGCAGCCAAATTGGGAACGTGAGCCTCCCAAGGACAGAGCCCACAAGATCTTTCCTCTGCTACGTTTATGCAAAGTGTTCACATAGGGGGTGAGCCAAGGGCTTATTTATGGAAAGAAGTCATCCTGGTGTAACTTGTTGAAATTATTACAGAAATTATTGAAGCACTTTAAAAAGATTATACACTTTTGTGAAGTTCAGCTTCTTTCCAGTAATGTAAAAGTTTTGAGAAACTTTAATATGTAAATGTCTCTACAGATTGTTAGTTTTGAGTCTCCATAAATACGAGTGACAGAACTGAGGTGGGCTCACCAATTCAAAAGTCCTTTCAAAAAAAAAGAAGAAAAAAACCAAACCAACCAAGGAAACAAAAATACCCAATCAAAACAACCCACAAACCCACCACTTTTGTACAAGTGATACAGGGGAGAGCATGATTCAAATACAGTTTTTTGCCTTCTGTGTGCTCACTTGAACTTGGCTCTCATTTGTGGTGAGGATGTCATGAGTTGCACTGCATGATGTGTGATATACAAGAAGGGTGGGATGCTGTAGCTGGAGATGGGGAGGGATGGTGGTTCTTTCTCTGGGTGCAGATACAAGTGCAGACTGGGCTATTTCTACCCCGCAAATAAATTTCCTGCCTACCTAAAGCTGACTAAATCCTTCACTGAATGTGGAGGAGAGGTCCATAGGGCTACTTACGAATCCAAAGGACAGGGAACTGGCTCTGCTGCTACATAGGAATTTCAGCTCCACACAGGACTGGGTGATGTTTGTAACACCTTTGGTGACTTTGTGCTGTTAGTGGCCTGGTAAGAGGAATATGTCTTGGGCTGGCACAGAACCTGCTGGGCTTGGTGCCCCTTCTCTGCCAGTTCCACAGTGGGTCAAAGCTGACCTTAGCCAGAGCCTTCTGTTGATAGCAGCAGCGTGGTTGTGTTGATTTGGAAGACTTTTATCAAGTTCTCATGTCCTGATGTCCTGTCCTGGTGGTGCTTGGGTGGGAGGTGAGGTGCGTACCGTGCAGGGGGGTGGCTCATCGTACCTCACCTGGGTTCTGCAGGCAGAGGCTGGTATTCTGTGGAAGGAAACTTACTGAGTAGGTGTCAGAAATAAATTTGGATGCCTTACAATAATGTGCAGCAGAGACACTTAACAAGTTGTTGCTTTGAGTAAGACATGCTTCGTCTCTAGTTGGGGCAGTAAGCTGTAAATGTCAGCTGGTGCTTGTCTCCCATGCATTGTGCTACTGTCACTCTTCTGAAACTGTCAATGCTTCCATGCTGTCTTAAGTTTGTAAGCATGAGCAGAAGCAAATGAAATGCTTTCCCCACTTTTGAGGTGCCATCCCTTTGCCATTGCTTTCCTGTTTTGAGGGCAGTCATTGAACCTTAAGCAAAAGAGGGTGAAAGTTGTTCCCTGCACAGTGAAGAAACTGCACTTCACAAGTCTGTTTGGTGGTGTTCTCTAGGACTCAAAGGAAAACAACCTCAAGTTAGGAGCTGTTGTTGAAGTGTTGAAGCCTTTCCTGTGCAGTTCTTGAACATTACTGCTTGTGCACATACTTTAAAGGATTGGTAGCTGCCAAACCTACTTGCCTGCGCAAAACCCGGTGTATAACATAATTTTGTTGGTACACTTGCAACGTGAAAGTGATGGCTGAGTTGCTATTTATCGTGTGGCTGGTGATCCGGGGAAGAGTGGCAAAGGGGGTTGAATATTGCTTCCTCCTTCCCCCAGTCAGTTTTCAAAGTAATTCACCAAGAATTTGAAAAAAACAGTGGTCAGAGTGAACTGGAAAACACTGGTTCTTTTTGATAATGCCTCTCAGACTGTAAATAAAAGCTGCTATTATGTGATGGTATAAACAGTATGCTTTGAGACTTTGTATTAGGAAACAAATGAGAACAAAACCTTACATTGTGTTATCAGATAACTTTAAAAAAGAATTAGTCTCTGTGTTTTTTTTCAACCTATTGTATATTCAGTAGGCAAATCTGAAAAGCTTAGGATATCATGTGTACATATGTGAATTAATGTAAGTCTTCCTTTAGGAAGGAATTATTCTACCAGAAAAACATTTAGTAACAATGCAATTGGTTTATTCTTAGTCTTGTCAGAGAGCAATTAGCCACAAACTTCCTTAATTCTCCCACAGAAAATCTCTGGTCAGTCCTATTCAAGGTTTTTAACTTTAAGTTGGATGAAAAAATCAGTGAACTGCATTTGTGCTGTTTTGCTGCTGCTTTTGATACAACACATGTTTCTTGTTTAATTTTGAAGAAATTGCCTTGAGCTGATGTTATTCTCACTTTTTTTTCTCCATGGCAGCTGTAACTCTGCGAGGAGACAGTGGTAGAAGGTCGGAGAGGAGAGCCAGGCGAGTTTCAGCATGTCTCTCAGATCATTCACTGGCTAGTGACAGTGGCGTGTTTGAAGCTTTAAGCAAAAGGTCAGGTGTATAAATGCATAGTAAGCTGGAAATATTCCTGTTCTGCCACACGGCCCAAAAGAATTAGTTGTGAATTTATGAGTAGGCTTTCAAAATCGCTAGTTATTAGTAACATAAAACTACTAGATTGCATATTTTAAAGGAAGGAAGCTTTTTACATGCAGTCCACTGTCATCTTCAAGTGCCAAGTCCCTTTTGCTTTATTGTCTCTGATATTTTAACATCATATCTCCCTTGAAAGAGAGTTTTCTCATCCTATTAGTCATAAATCAGTAATTTTATTTCAGCCATCTATAACAACATAAAATTATACAGTGTTACTTATAATTCTGGGTATCATGTGATAAAAGTATAACTGCAAGGAAGAAATATACAAAGTACCAGAAGTCTAAAAATGTGTATGTTCACCAAGTGATTGAAGGATGTAGAAAGTCATGTTACTTAATACAATTGTTTTAACATAGGAAGCAGTAATTGGGAAGAAGATAAGGTTTGGAGGATGCTAAGGAGAAATGGAAGACAAAATAAATATTAAAATAACCTAAATATGTTGAAAGAGTAATTCTAAAACCTCAATTTTTACAATTAGTAGTAGTAGTGAATTACTACTACTGTGTGTTTTTAAATAGATGTCTCAATTCCTTCTACATTACCACTCCCTCCTGTATTACCAAATAATTGCTTATATCCACAAATCACAAAGTAAATGTTTAGTTCATCATTTAGCAGCTTAGGTCACTATGTAGTTTACAGTACTTTCTATTCCTGCAGGAATGAAGATCTGGAAGAGCCTGTTTATGGTGATGCTGCCAGTAATGAAGAACCACAAATACATGTTGGATTTCTGTGAGTAATTACTCCTCTTTCTCCCTATCAACTCTGCAGGAATTTCTCACTCCTTTTCTTGTTTATGATTTTTAACTTTTTAATAAACTGAATCGCGATGGGTATTTTTAAGAAGTTTCTGAACTGACAGCCAAAGCTCAGTGGATGTACAGATTAGTCAGTCACGTGCCACTTTGTGTTGGGGATATGCCTTAACCACAGTTCATTCAGTGTCCTTTCAATGCTGACTGATAAAAGGGCCTTCATTACTTCTTTCAGTAGCATTTATTTTCATTGTCTGGGCCATTAATGTGAGTATGGGTATAGGGATATGTCTCTGTAAGCGAGATCTTTTTATGCCAGATAAAGGAGGATTACCTTAGGAAAGTCACAGGTGAAGAGACACAAATACAGTACAGTCCCAGCTGTACAATACATCTTTGAAATCCTGTGCCTGTGGCATGCTGTTGTTGGTAGTGGGAGTAGTGTGGCGAAGGGCAGATTATTGCCATGCAAGATAGGATATCATATCTTAGCCCTCCAGAATCATCTCTGCCCCTTGGAAAACTAATTCCTAAGACTGGGAGTTTTTAAAATATCAACCAGGTTTGTTAGTGGCATTTCAAAATTCATGCTGATGTGGAAGAGTAGAATTTTTAAATTTGTTTTCAATAACCCATGAAAATAATGCAGATGGATTTGTCTGATGTAACTGATATGTTGTTACACATGCACACACACATGCTCATATGGTGTAACTGTTTAAACTAAGGAATGTATTTGATAAAACCTGTTTGCTGTCAAGAGGCATAGGAAGGCCAGTTGTTGTTTTCAAGCAGAATAATGTTTAATTCACTTAGTTCTGTTAACTTTGTTACTATAGCTAATGCTTTTGATTGAAACTGATTTGTGCAAGAAATTTGTTTAACAAATGTGCTTTTACAGTCTTTAAATCTGTTTAGTCTTCATCTTTATTTCTTAAGCAAAGTATCAATGATTGGTGACTAACACAGGAAATTTATTTTCCAGGCATGACAGTGGAAACGAATGTCTGCTAGTCCATGTGTTACAGCTGAAGAACTTTACTAGTCTAGTTGTTAAAGAAAACTGCAAAATGTAAGCTTAAATTTCACCCAGAGTCTGATCATTGCTTGTTTTATGCTGCAATTATAAATACCGTAGATTTATTTGGTTTCATTCAAAATCGAGCCATTTCTGGAGAAGATGGTATGTCTTAATTTCCATGAGAAAAGGGTTAATTTTATGGCCATATCCCTTTTATAGAACTTGTGTCACACAAGTGTAGTCTCTGTGTTCTTACATGTTTATTATGCAGAGGAAAGTTTGTTCAAAAATATCTGTGATATTCCAGAGTAAGGTCAGTGTATTTTTCTCAATTCCTATGGCAACATCTATATTAAACAGTAAGAGATACACCTTGCCTTTTATCTTTAAGAAAGAAAACCACACCAGAAAACATGCAAACAACAGCAAAGGATCTGCAGGCTTTTGTGGCCTGTACAGCTCTCCTTGAGTATCTGTGAAAGATGTTCTGAAGATAATCTTAACACAAGTACTAGCTGAGAATCAGTACAAAAGATGGAATTTTTTAACCTCTGACAGCTTGTGCTACTTTTTCAAATTTTGTATCACATATAGAACATAGCTTAGTTTATTCTAATAAATGTTTCTTAAATAATCAGTGTTGTCATAAAACACTGTTTTATCTAGAGATATGTATCTTAGCATATTTTAAAGAAATTGAACATGTAAAAATTGTTGATCTTTATCTCTGGGAGAGGTTGTTTGAAAACTGGAAAATGGAGCTATGTTAACATTATTGTATTGTAAAATAAGTCATTTGGTGGGAGCTGTTAAATTGACATGCATCTCCCTGAATGAATTGATCTTTGTTGAGAACTTCATTTTGCTAAGTCTGCAAAACTGCAGTGGAAATTCTTCATGCAGGTCAGTACATCAGTGTTGGTCTTCAGCTCTGTTTTGGTGTGAGTGCAAGGGCACATGATAGGGAAAAATGTGAGTATTGTGTAGTATTCAGCCATATTGCCTTGTCATCAGAAAAAGAAATAAGCATCATCTGAAGAAGATAGCAAAGTCACCAAAGAAAAAGTTTTGTCCAGAAGGTTTGTTGGACATTGTCATCAGGGCAACCAGGCATCTAAATGACTCAAACTGCAGTTCTGTTCTTCATCCTTCTCAACCCTACCTTTGTTGGAATTAAGAAATTGCGTTGCTGCAGGGTGAATTGATTGGTCTAGTCAAAAAATCAGTTTCTATTACCAAAAAGCAGTAAAAGCTTTTATCAAGTTTAACTCCTCCATGCAACTGTACATTGATTGAATCAGGTGCTGCGGCAGCTGGGGGGAAGTTTGCCTGCAGCAGCCAGTGAGCAGGAGCTGGATCTCTGCCTTTTTACAGCACGTGAACCTGTTTCACTGACTGATGCTCCACAGTCCAGTGTGCTACAGTTCCACCCTAAGGAGCTCTTCCAGTTGTCCTCTAACCATTTATTTGCCCGCCAGTGTGAGCCCCTCTCTGGTGGTGGCATAAGAGTTCCTGCAGCCGTGTAGTCAACTGGAGTGAGCCCCTGAGCTGGAGCGGGGTTTTTAATCCTTGACCCTTTGTAGGGTTTTTGCTAGGTTAGCTTTTTAACCCAGATAAATTTTCTAATCTGGGTCACAACACAGTTGCATGAAAGTGTTTGCTGGCATGAGGAAAGGAATAGGATATTGCAGGGGCTTGGCAAGCAGTCAGGACAGGGAGAACATGGAAACAATTCTCGAAGTATCTCTGCTGCTTATGCTGTCACATGAAAATGGTTGTTGAGTTTGTTTCTGGCTTGGAGTCTTAAATGACATGGTACCACATATTTAAATTTGTCTTTTGAGACTGCAGATAGATGCAGTGACTGCAGATTGATGCAGTGACTGCAGATTTCTTTTGCCATCTGAATTTCTTAATTTTTTTAAGGAGAGAAAAAGGTTGCTTAGTGGTTGGAAGGAAGAAATGGATTGGTGACACTTAGGGATAATTCACTTGCCTAAACATAGGCATGTGTTTCCATTTGAAATAGCGTAGCATAGCACCTGGCCTCCAGCTGCTGCTGCTCAGAGGGAGGCTCTGTGTAGCTCTCCCATAGATCCTCTTATAATTGCTAGCTCATTTTAGATGCCTTGGATACCTCAGGGCAGCTCAATTGCCACTTGGTGCCTCTGCTTAAGCACCAAGTTTAAAAAAAAAAAAGTTTGAGTTAAAAAAATACAGCATTTTGAGATCAAATTTGCAGATCTTCTGTGTTAAGAATGCAAGTAAATTTCTGGAGATGAGATCATCTCAAGGTAGAGTCTTAATGCAGAAGTTACACTGATGTTTTTGCTTAGCTTGGTTTTGAGAAATGCAAAATGGCTTTCTTTGTCTGAATTGTGCTATTTGTCTATTTTGCTGTTCCCAGTCATGTGAGAGTTTATTTGCCACCGCTTGAGTCAGGCACACCAACCACTTACTGCTCGAGAGCTTTGGAATTCCAAACTCCGTTAATATTTAATGAAGTGTTCCGAATCCCCGTGCACTCAAGTGTTTTGAAATTAAAATCACTGCAGCTGTATATCTGTTCAGTTGATCATCAGCAGCAAGAAGAACTATTGGTAAGTGGTTCTGTTTCTTAAAAGCCGTGTGATATGAGAAACTAAAGTTACCAGAGGAATTTTTTTTAACATTACAAAGAGAATGTAAAGACCTAACTTTTCCATAAGAAGTTCTGATAGAGTTACACATTAATGTGTCCATTTGTTCACATATGTAAGTATAGTTCTGTAAATAAAGAGGTGAGATTTTAAAAAAGACTTCATCTGACAGCTTTTGGACTACAGAGTGCTCAAGACTTAGGTTTCTGCAGGATACTGTAATGCCTGTGTGAGGAATGAGTACCATTCAAAGAGGTTCCTACTAAAAAGATAAATACAGACCCCTTGTTACTGTATAACAGTGGGTGAAGAGGACTACATTATTACATAATTACATCAGTCTTAACCTTGTTGCAGGGTAACAGTGGCCCTGGAACAGTTCTGTTACCTCAGGCTTTTACTTTAAACTGATTGAGGTATCATGTGCTAACTTCAGGTGTGTTATGTGTTAGCTTCATTTAGCTGTTGTCAAATACAAATATGCATAACTAAATCTGCCTTGGGGCTGATGTCCTGGCTCTTTTAAAGTGAGTGGGCTGTCTTTGCAGTGGGGGGTTTGAATGGGTTAGTGAAAAAAATTTTTAAGCCTGTCAAAGAAGCTAAGAGGTACAGGCATCTCACTGTCTGTCTGGGCTGTGGATAGAGGAGTTTATTTGAGCAAATCTGGTCAAGAATGCGTGTTTGTTGGTCCACCTTTAAAACTAAGTAGCATCTTATGTACATAGGGGTCTTAATGCTGGCAGAAGTGGACCCAAGGTCTTGTCTGTAGTAGGAAGTTTTGTCTACAGTGTAATTAAAGAGAAAGCATCTCAAGAAGGGGCTGGATATATTGGTGTAAAATGCTTTATACAGGTATATCCTGTTCTTCTGGGAAGCTAAATAGCTATTTAAGTGTAAAGCATCTTTCTATTGAAACAAGTGCATCTACGTTTAGGGTGCTTTTATTCTAACTGCTGTTACTGAATTGCCAAAAAAAAAAAAAAAATAGGTCTTCAGGTTATATTGGTAGGGATTTTTTTCTCTTTCATGATCTTAATTTGGTTATGTCAGAAGTTTCTTTGTCAACAGTAATTAGTAACATAGTTAAGTTAATTTAACAATACTCAGAAACAATGCCAGTTTCTCAAGATAGGTGCATTGCAGTATTTAAACATCATAATAGTTGTTCTCTTCAGCTGTAGTTTGAGAATGAGCATTTTCTCAAACTGAGAAGCCATTTGCTACCTGCTACCTCTCTTAGGAACTGCTGTGATGGTCCCTGTCAACACGGCCTCTGTCTTTCAAGATGTCTTTCACTGAGATTATAGTTTTTCCCATCTATTTAATAATGCATATATTTCTCAAATTTTTAATGACTGCTTTCTTTTCAATTAGGTTATGCCAGTTTAATATTTTCCTAAGTGCAAAAGCCTGGAGTCTATCCTAAATTATATAAATACTTGTACCTAACAGAGAATTAAAAAAAGAAAGTCTGGGAAATAGCTCAATTATAAAGAAATAAATACACTACACTTGTGGGACGGTCTTTCAATTTCCTCAACCTTTTACTGTTATGCCCTGCATGGCTGAAAGATCTTTTTCTGTCATAAGTTGGCTTATTTTTTCCCTGGTGACCTTGTCAATGTCGAGATAAGGGAATTGTTATTTTCTATGATTAGCATATATAGTTCATGTTAAAACATAAAAGAAATATGAATGCCTTTCTTGCAATCACCTGGCATTGCTGTTTCGATCCCAGTTTCTCATCTTTTACAGCCCTGACCAATTATTCCCTGGGTCTTAATTTATTTGAAATTTTCTTGAGTGTAACTTTTTTTTGGTGTTTTTTGTTTTTATTTCAGAACATCTGTCCCATTTTTTTAGCATGATTTTTAAATCCTGATTGTTTTCTTATAAAGAGACATGTCTGTCAGACATCACAGAGAGATTCATAAATACTTTTACTGTTTTGCCATACAGGTTGTTAACAAATGCAGTAGAGCAGGCACGTGATATACCTCTTTTAGACCCATCTTGGTTTCTTCATCCTTTTGAGTAAGCTCCAAATCTTGAGGTGGACATGAAATATTAATTAGTCCTTTCAGTACTGATAATCCTTAACTGAGTTTGATGGTGATTTTCTACTCAATTAGTGATTCCCTTTGTAGAGGCAGCTTCTTTGACAGACTTGCTTAGCTGCCTAATAAATGCAGTGTATAGGGCAGTGTCAGGCATCCTAAGAGTCAGCCTATGCTTTTTCCAATATTGCTGGCAGGAAAACAGTTTTAGTCTCTACCTCCTAAACTAAACTCAGTGTGTCTTAAACATTTTCCAACTCTGATGCAAAAAGTGTGGGTATTTGATACACATTTATGTCTTCCACTGCATCAAAGCAAGTAGGTAATTAGAGGACATCTGTGTTATACAGAACAAAGAAAAGGCATCTCTGTAGCCTCTGATATGCTGCCATGAAATGACTTTCTCAGTAACATGCTGTATCCCCATATCACATTATTTTGTTAGTCTCAAAAACTTTTCTCCATTGTCCTCTATGCACCTGTTTAAATAGAGCCCCAGGGAACATTTGTCTTGGAAAAACAATGCAATCATTTTTTTATTATTGTTTTCTAATTAACTGTTTCTTTACCTACTTAAAGTTGAATGCAGTTTCTGTCTACATTTCCTACTGCCTTTGCTGTTAGAATCACTGCATACAGTTATTTGATTTATGAGAGATGAAAGCCATTTTTACAGGACTTTTCCAGTGACACAAAGAAAACATTCTTAGCATGTGGCTCATTAGCATGGAAATGAACAGGTTGTAGAGATAGCCAGAGAAACAAAAAGCAGTGCTTAAAGGCTGGCTGGTATAAAATCATTGGTAGGTCCAGCTAGTGAACTGATTTAAAAAAAAAATAAATTAAATAGGCAGCATGGATTAGTTCACAGCTGTTTCTCATTTAGGTGAACACCACTGAGAAATTTCTTACATGAGCTCTTCCTGATGGAGTAGGGCTTCTTCAAAGTTTGAAATACTTTTAGTGAGAAGCCTCCATTAAAACTATTTTCACCTAAATCTGGAAGATGCAAGGATGGCCTGGAAAATAGAAAAATAGCCTTACAGCCCATTTGACTACCTTATGATATAAATAGGCAGGAAAAAAAATTGGTTTACACACCATTTTTATTTCCATTTGAAAGATGCCTCTGAGGGCCAAAGAATGGAAGGGTATCAGAATACAGTTATCTCAAAGGCCCTCAAATTAGAGTAATATTATTAAAGTGATATTAATTTAAGCAAATATGTAAATCAGATGTGTAGTTGGGAAGGCTTTAAAAATAAAATATTAATAGCTATCAGGTGTCAATTATATCTACATCAATCACACGAATTTTATTTTTCAACTTTAAAAAAATTACTATCAACTCCAATTCTTCCTGGTAGTAAAGAAGAGGCAATAAATTCAGAATCTTAGACATCATAACACAACAGAATAAAACTGTCTCTTTTTAAGAGACGTTAGTATTTGGTGAAGTGGGGGTTTTACATTGTAAGTAAAATACTGTTTAAATGAGAAGGTGTCTATCCTGCAGACTACGTGCAACTTATTGTGGTCACTGCTTTTTGTTTTTTGCAGGGCATTGCTCAGATAAACCTGACTGATGCAGAGAGTTCTGGTGAGATGCAGCTTCACTGGTACCCTGTTCAGATCTTCACTGGTTCAGAGCCCCAGAGAGCAAAGACCAAAAACCAATGTGAAGACAGTACTCCTCAGTCTTCTGGAAATGTAACTACAGTTAAAACAGTATGGCTCTAAAAAAGTGATTTGTTTACTTTATTTGACTGGCAGGGTGGTTGTGATCTTACCTTGGGTGCAGCTTTTTGACTTACCACAGGAAGTGATAACTTGATTTAACTCCTGGGGTAAGAGCTAGATTTCAGAAGACTAATTGAAAACTAGATCATGTCTGGGCAGGTGCTTGAAATAGTACCCTGTATATGTTTGTAAGCATGTTTCCAGTCCAACTAAAACACATTAAAAATTTCTGCCACTGCTCTTGAAGAGGTTGTCAAGAAAAGTTGTGCAATTTCCATCCTTGAAGATGTTTTCAGCCCTTGACTGGGCTCTGGACAGCCTGACTTGGCTATGATGCCTTGCTTGCTTTGGGCAGGACATCAGACTAGGTGACCTTCAGAGGTCTCTTTTGACCTAACTTTCTGGATGATGCTCCACAGTCAAGTAAAGTCTGCCCAGTTTCTGTGACAAGTACACCACGTACTTTTGATTAAGATTCAAGACAGATTTTTTAAGTTGTGGTTTGGTTTTTTTGTTTAGTTTTTTAAAGAACATATGATGGCTTTGTTTTTATTTTTTCTCTGAATAATATACATTAAGTCCATTGGTTTGTTCCAACAGTTTTATTTAAAGTCTAATTTACCTTTCAGGATGCAGTGACAGCCCTGTTAGCTAGGACCACTGCCCAGCTGGAAGCAGTTGAGAGAGAGCTGGCAGAGGAGAGAGTGAAACTGGAGTACACAGAGGAGGAAATCTTGGAGATGGAAAGAAAGGAAGATCAGGCAGAAGCCATATCAGAAAGGTAAAAAGGTTTTAGATACGTCATCAAACAGATGATACCTAATACTTCCTCAAAGATATTCACCCTATGGGTATAGTCTGAAATAAAGCAGGAAAAACAGTAGGTCCTTATTCTGAGATCTGCTCCCTGTTAGTGCTACAAGTGTAAAATTCTGTTGTGTCATGATCTGCAAACAGGAGGAAACCTAGTTTAAATAGCTGGTTGAGTTTAGAGGAATTGGAATTTGGGGAGTGGGAAAACATTATATCAAACAGAAACTTTGCCAGGGAGGCAACTGTAATGGGTTTGTAACAGCCCAAAAAAAGTAAATAAAATGTAGTGGTGACCTGGGACATTGTTAGGGTTGTGATTTCATTCCTAATGATACTCCTAGTTTGTTACATGAGTTGTGTTGTTCTTTTTGTTATTGTTTTCTTAATACTGTTATAAATACCAGAACACATGCCTTAAGAAAATTAGGGAAGGTGAATTTTTTGCAATAAAATGTATTTGTTTATCTGCATTTGCAGAAATGCAAGCGTGCTATGTTCTCCCATTGAAAATACTGTATTTTTATTGGAGAAATAATTCTCTAAAATTATAAACTGAGTTAGATAATGTAATTCGTAAATGTAATGCATAATTGCATGGGGTTTTTTAACACCTGCAAAATTATTGTGATGTTCTGACTTTAGGAGTTGGCAAGCAGAGTCTGTTGACAGTGGATGCAGTAATTGCACCCAGACTAGTCCTCCTTATCCAGAGCCATTGTGCGGGGATCCGTTAGCTGGACACATGTTTGCAACTCAAGCAGGCCAGTACGGTTCTGGAAAAATGCAGCCTCCACCACTAAAGGTAACGAGAGAAGACACTGCAGCACGGAAACTGCCACCCTGCCTGGCACAGTGAGCTACTGCTGTGCCTGGAGTTTGAGTCTGAATTGGCCAGGAGAGAAAAGAATCAGCAATGACATTAACAACCCTGTATGAGCACTGCCTTCGTGACAGCTGTATGGCTGTTGAGTTGGTACAAGTTCACTCTTTAGGGCTGGGTATTTTTTGGTTTCTTACTACTTAATTCTGAACAGAATTTGGTTCTCATATCAAAAGACAAACTATTTTTACTGTGGCCTTTATCTAATCTACAAATACGCACTTGTATCAATTTCTGCGTTTACATGAAATTGTAACGGAAAAGATCGTGATCAAATTCCAGTGCTCTTCTTTCTGTAAGAATTTTGAAAGGAATTGTGAAGAAAGCAATTGTAGGACTTGCATTACTATTTCAGTGTTACAATAACATGGAATAATTGTGCTGAAACCAATGTATTTAAAATCTTCTGTAGTCAAGATATGAGACACTGAAAATAATCCTTCACAAGCTGAAATCAGCAGACTTCCACTGAAGTAGAGGAACATAAGCTGTTTGTGTTGCCTGTAGGGAAGATCACACCTCTTTTTGAGGAGTGAGTTTTCTAAAAGTTTGGAAGCTTTGCTAGAGTAGCCTATGTTTTCAGTCTTTCTGAATATTGTAGTGTTCTTGTGTAATTGTGTGAACAGTCTTTCAGTTCTTTTTCTTCCTTCTCTTCATTTAACTTCCTGTAGTTTTAAGGTGGTTACTTGCTTCAGAGTCACTGTGCTTATTGAAAGGTGACTTGGTTTTCTTCTGTTGAGGCTGGAGATCAGGTGGTAGTTTGGTTAATGCCCAACTGCCAATCCTGAATGCAGTCCTTGTGCTCTGCAGCTGTGATATAACTGCATCTCATAATTGTTACTGGTCCAGCAAAGGCTTCTGAAAGGTAATCTTACAATTTTGAATGACCTAGTTTTAAAACTTTTACAAAAGGGAGGTGATTCATCCTCTCAGTGCTCATTAAAAATAAAATTTGAATCTAGCTAGCAGGGCAAGTTGTTTACTTTTAATATTGTTGAAATGTCTGATTGGTTTTGCTAGGAGAGAGAAAATAAGGAAGAAATAAAAAAATTTCCTTTGTTGAAATTTTAGGTGGATAAGGAAACTAACACTGAGGATCTGTTTCCTGAAGAAGTTGCTATTCTTCCAAAAGAGAGAACCAGCCGCAGGCCACGGGGTTCTGCTTTTGTTCGTAGCAGCACAATTGTTCGTTCCCAGACCTTTTCACCTGGAGCACGAAGTCAATATGTTTGCAGAGTGAGTAAAGCTTCAAAAGGAGGAGGGGGAAGGGTCTCCACACACAAGTATATTAAACATTTTTGGTAATTTCTCTGTAAGACTGCGTTGCATTTATAAGAAACAGGCATTACTTTTTAATACTAATGAATAATCTTTAATTTAATTTAAACATTGCAGTGGGGAAGAGCTTCCCTGACTCTTTTTAAGAGTTTATATCTGGATGGATTTAATTTGAAAGTTAAGAATCTATGATAAATTAGATATTAACCTCTTTTGGCTGGCAACCTTAGATGTCAGGTGAGGGTGGTTGATTTTACAGGGGTTCATTGCTATCTAATGAGGTGTATAAGCAGTTAGCTTAGAAGCCGTGTTTAATTTTCACATACCTAAAAGTTTGAAAAAAGGGACTGAATGCTTAATCTTAGGGTTATCGCATTAATATTCATCGGACTGTGATTGCTGTCATGAATATCAGTCATAAAGTGCCTGTTACAGTGGGATGTAGGATTCCTGGGTGCACTGGTGCAAGCAATTGAGGGTCAGCACAGCAGTTTTCAAGCTCACATCTATTGTTTGCTGCATTCAGTGGCAAAAGACTTATAAGCAGTTGGCTCATGGTATTGCAGATCAATACATGAGTACTGGTTTTGCAATACTGGTGAAAAGGACGTAGCTTTGATCATACCCTTTCATAAACTTCTGAGAGCCTGAATTTGAAAATTCAGGAATGATTTTTAAATTCTGTGCTTTAAACAAGGATCGTCTGGTTTTTGCTCTCTTATTTACATTGTGTGCAGTTCATCTATGGACCCCTTCAAATTCTTCAGTTTTATTTCTGGATTGTGTTTATAATTGCAGAATGTGAGTAAAAGATCCTCACACACCAAAGGTAGCACCAAAAGGAAAAGATGATGAAACACCCTCACTTCATCTGCATTTACTTAAAATCAGATGTGGGGAAAAAGTGGGAGACTGTATTGTTTGTACCCATGACAGTAAATGCTTTAGGATGGAATACTATTGCTTTTACGTCCTCCCTCCCTCCTTTTTTAGGTTACATTGTCTTGGATATTTAGTAGAATGGTTGGTGAAGCTTATCTGTAAAACACTGATGCTTTTTAAGTTTTCTTGAATTATTGTAACTACCATATGAGCACTATTATATATAAATGTTTATAAATAACTAAAGCTGAAAAAATCAGTTGCTTGAGACAGGATAGTTTCAGTGTGTTTTAAAAAATAAATCTCAAATGCAAAAGAAAAAAAAAAACCAAACCAAATTTCATAATGAAGATGATCTTGCAAGCAATCTTTTTTTCCAATGTCTTTTCTGATCAGCTGTATCGCAGTGACAGTGACAGTTCAACCCTGCCAAGGAAATCCCCTTTTGTCCGGAATACCTTGGAGAGGCGGACTCTACGGTATAAGCAGGTATGCCTAGGAAAATGGTCTTTAGCTTTCATTAAGTTGCTGGAACACTGGTGCTTTTATACTTAAGAACTTTAGATGTCTGCAGGTACATTCCGATCCTTTCAGGAAATGTGCAAAACTTCTGCAGTGTAACTGGGGGAGGGGTGCAAGTTTTGGGTTTGTTTTGGGCTTTTTAAGCTAAAAGGTAGACTTAAAGAAGTTAAATAAAGTTGTGAACAATTTTGAAGGAGGGAAAGAAGTGTGGCAGACAAAAATTAGTTTAATGGAGACTGAGTTTATATTGATTTAGGTGTAAAGTTTGATAAATCTTTCAAATCTAGTATATGATGCAGGGTGCAGGTTCAGAGAGGTGTGTGTGAATGTGACATTAAGACATTCATCTCCCCTCCCATGCAGCCTAACAAATAATAGTATTTGAGACTCAAGTATTGAGGAAGGAATAGGTTAAGCTCTCCTTTTTCCCCCATGCCATTCCTCATGCTGTCAAACAAGTGGGCAGAGAAGGGCAGATGAGGCATTAGTGTTGTGTATATAAATGACATAAAATGTAGTCTGGTCAGCAGAAGTTAATGCCTTCCTGGTGTAGGCAGGCAGACACCCATGCCTCCCATTTTGATTCAGAATGTATCTTAAAACCAATATTGAATGAAGCCCTTTGAGAGGTGCCTTGCTCAGTACAGTGTTTTTCTAATGTCATTGAGTTTTCTTATTGCATCCCTTTTATTATCATCATAACATGGAATTTTAGTCCATAAACTTCATAAGGTAAATATTTATAAGTCAAAAGGAAACTGTAAAAGGAAGTAGTAGAAAGTATTAAGTGAAAATCTTAGTGTATGGTACAGAAAACCCCTACAGCTATCTAGCCTTTTCTGGGGGATGTAAATAGTCTCCAAAACTTCATGTGGAAAAGACTTTGTGTGTGAAGTAAGTACAGAAAATGTATGGTCTGTAGAGCTAAAGACAGACCAGTAAACTATGTTGAGAGTAATATATTGTGCATTTTGTTTGAATCCTAATAACTCGACAGTCCTGCAGATCATCTTTGGCTGAACTTATGGCAAGGACATCCTTAGACCTGGAGCTGGATCTCCAGGCATCCAGAACTCGACAGAGACAGCTGAATGAGGAGATATGTGTTTTAAGAGAGTTGAGACAGCGTCTGGAAGATGCCCAGCACAGAGGGCAGACAGATTTACCCCACTGGGTCCTTCGGGATGAGAGATTCCGAAACTTGTTGAAGGAAGCAGAAAGGCAGGTAGGGTAATATTGACATAAGCACTCAGTTTGCTCAGAAACTTCTGGTTTCAAAATGTCTTCATTTTGATAAGATGTCTAAAGAGCTGTTTGTACAGAATCTCAAACAGTGAATGTTTTTTCTATATTCTTGATGTTAGTACAATAAAAATTATTACATTGATTATTACCAAACGGTGTATTTATTTGAGGACAATTTTTGGAGAATGGCACTATTTGCCAGTGGCACTTTTTGTTTTATTTTGGATTTTTGTTTATTTGTTGTTCATTTGTTTTTGTTTAGGTATTTGTTATTGGTACTTCAATAATTTTGTTTCTTCTGGTATTTGAAAGAAATTTTGCTGATTTGATATTTATTCTTTTACAAGTATTTGAAATGTTCCCTAAGTATGTGATTTTTTTTTTTCCCTGTTCTTGGAGAAAGAAGTTGTAGACATAGGTGGCAAAACTGCACAACAGACAAAATTGTCATTGGGTTATCAGAGACAAAAACTGAGCCTAAATTTATAGTAAGATCTTGTTTCATGGATCTTTGTGCAGTAGATTTTGTTTATTTATTACATGTCTTTCTGAAGAGCATTAAGAAATGAAACAACTAAGTCTTTTGCATTTATAGTTCTTAGATGATCAGCTATTTCAGACAATGTACTTACGTGGTTTCGCTGTGGTGAGTGGGGTAAAATAATCCATTGTTTTAGTGTGAATATTGTGTTTTATTTATTCACATGCCCATTTTAAGCATTATGCTCTTGTTTTCAGACCAGACAGACCAAATTTGAACATCACCAAGAGCAAGCAGCTGAGAAGATGCTAAAGAAAGCATCAAAAGAAATATACCAGTTGCGTGGGCAAAATCAGAAAGAACCTATTCAGGTGCAGACTTTTAGGTAAGTGGTAAAGCGTACTGAAACAGCATAACAACAATTCGTTAGACAGGTTAAAGCTTTCTGAAACATTTAGCTTAAATTTTGTGTGTCTTTTGATTTTAATCAGAAGTAATTAACCAGTAATTTAACCAGTAATTTTAAACTGTATCTGGATTTGGACATGAGTTCCTTCTGAATGCTTTGTTCTGCAAGGAGCAAAAGCTAAGTTAAAATTGCAGTGTTACAATTCTAGTATACATGAAATTTAAAAAAAAAAAAGCTTCAAATGCAAGCATAGCTTAGGTGATTCTTCCAACTTAGCCTAGTTGCTATGAAGTCCAAATGATGTGTCAGTTCTTCAATACAAGCCTGTGGGCATAAATAGTCTTTTTAATGTAATACATATAAATTACGAGTAACACACTCTCCCTAAAAATTACTCGATAATTATTACTCAGTAATATTGGAACTTTCTTTCAAGAAGCCTTTTCTTTGGACTCTGTTTCCAGAGTTGCCATCTTTTTTTCCCCTTCTTTTTTGTAGACGATATTTGCAAAACTTTCAAGGGTGAACTTTGCATTGCAGAACTTGTCCTGTAAAGCCTTTTTATGATTAACTATGACTGAAGTTCAGTGACTTGTATAAAGCTTCCACCTAGGTTTTAAAAAATAGTAATTGTGTTCAATGGAATGTTGCCAGAAGTATATAGTGAAGTTTAGTAGTTTTTGGAAGTTTGTTGTACTCAAATAAAAGACCAGTTCAGTACATAAGTAACAAATACTAACCATTAACCAGAATAAAGAAATCATGTTCTTGTGGAGAGGAGAGGGAACGTAGGCATAATTTTATTTACTTCCTTTTTCTCTTGTTTTGATCACAGAGAGAAGATAGCTTTTTTTACAAGACCAAGGATTAACATACCTCCTCTGCCAGCTGATGATGTATGACATGTTGCATTGTAAACATGAAGTATTTATCGCTTTTATTTTAATGAAGTTCTTAGATTAGACAAGTTTCTTTAAAAAAAAATTGTGCAAAAGNGCTTGGTTTTTCCTTGTTGTGAAACTGACATCTCTGAAGACAACTTATTTTATAAAAGATCGACTATCCTGTTAAGAGCGTGTACAGTTTTTATGCTGTTTTATTTGACTTAAAGGCTGGAAGACAGAAACAAAGTGAGTTCAGGCAAATTCACTGTAGTGTAATTTATTTATAGTGCCTTTTTTCCTTGAAGGAAAATACCTACTTTAAGATGTATTTTAAGACTGAAATTTTGTTCCTCAGTATTTGTCATACAGTAGAATGGAACCATTGAGCTGGTTTTGTTTCTGATACCTGAAATGAAAATACTATGTTCTAAAATTGTCACTTTTTCAGCTTTATTATCTGTAGCTTATTATGTACATTGTATCCTTTAGCACTCTCTGTGTTATAGCAAAATATTATCACCTGCAATGTGTTTTAACACTAATTAGAAGTGAAGTTAAACATTGCAGAATTCATTTGCATGTTCTTACTGTGCACTAATAGATTGTTTTCATTTCCGTTGTGTCTAAAGTATCTTTATATTCTTAACTAGATCCTCAGTTTAAACGGGGGAAGGAAAAGGGTGACAGGTCTTTGTTTTGCTGTTTAATGAAAAGGGAATTAAAGTAGCAGTGTGAGCTAGCTGTGTGGAAAGCCTGCTAATGGACTATTACAGTAATTTCTACAGTTCTACAGATTCTCCTCTGATTGAGGAAAGCACATGTGTTCTGATTTCAGAAAGCAGCTGCTTTAAGGGTGCTTAAACACATGTTCATCCTAAAGGATGTGCTTTGCGATTACTGAAAGCAAGTTCTGTTGAACTTCAACACTTGCCAGGGGAAGGTGTATAATTCTGGAAGGTACAGCTCACTTGAGTGCTAGTTGGACCAGCTAAAATCTGGTAAGAAATAATTTTATTTGTAACCATCAGTTTTAATGAAAGACTGTCACCCTACATTCCCGAGAATGCCAGTTTTGTGTCCTTGCATCCTGCAAATATGTAAAAATACTTCTTTACTAAGCTACTATAATAGAATTTCTCGTATTTTTCTAATTATACATTACCTACAAAGAGAGGTGCCCAACACAAGACTGACTTTGCAAATTACTGGAATCTCCCCGAAGGAAGATCATGTTGTCTCTTAATTAAAGATCAAATTGGTTCTAGATTTTTATACGTCAAGAAATCAAAGCAAAGGCCAAAAACTAAACAGACCTATCAGAATATTTTCAAATGTTTTGTAAGTAAGTTTTCTTTGTGAGTTTCAAGAACTTAGACTCTGTTACCTTGTCAAAGGTCAGGAAAACCTGGAAGAGAAATTGAATTATTTTTACTTATCCATGCTGAGGCAAAAAGTAACGGGGAAAAAAGATTGTAAGCATAAATGTTAATTAACACAGACATTTAAAGTAGTATTTCCTGTTTCCTAATATGGCCTATAGTCATTACAGGCATCAAGTGTTGCCATCATATAGCAATTTATGTGAAATTGAAGTATATTTAGCATTTATCGTGCTATTCATCCTGAAGCCTGTTTTGCCAGGAAGTTTTAGTGGGTGTATATTGGGTTCCTTGGGCACAACTAGACGTATTCAGAAACTATGCAGATAAAAACCAAATCATGTGAGAAATTTGTAGTGTTTGGGTAAAAGTCTAGGGCCAGCAAGCTTTTCAGTGCTCATTACTTTAAAAGACCAGTTAGTCAGAATTTTGCTTCTCATTTCCAGGGGAGGCTGTCACACAGTAGTGTCTATCCAAAGTTACCATGCAGTGACACCAGAAGTGCTTGCTGTGTATTAAGAACAGACAACAACATATTTCTGTGAGGCTGGTCAGGTACTGGAAGGGGTTGCCCAGAGAGATGGAGCACTCTGTCCGTAGAGTGGATGAGGACTTAACTGGATATAGCCCAGAGCATCCCAGTCACATTAGGCCTGCTTTGAGCAGGGGTTGGGCTAGGGACCTTTTTTCCACCCTAAATTGTTCTGTGACTGTAACCAAGGAGCAATGTCCAGTGGTCTCTCTGTCAGGGGGTTTTTAAATTGTGACCGCTGTGAGATGTCGTCGGTGTATCTTGTGGGTCTGTGATTCTGACTGCTGTAATGAGTTCTGTCTTGATGTGGTAATGAGTTATCATATTCAGTATTCATCTCTCTTGTTTTTGTCACAGTTCTGTATGATTGTGTCATTTTTGTATTATTTGAAAGTATTTCTTCTATAAAATAAAATAATTTGCCATAAACAGAAAAAGAGTTTTCTTGTATGTCGAAGACATTTTTTGAATCTTTTATATTTGCTGCATTCCTGATGCTTTCATGAATAGGATTGTATTTTGAATAACACTGTTGTTTAGGTTAATGTAATGAATTTTCAAATAAAGGTAAGAGAGGAAATCTGGGAAACTGAAAACTTAGAGGGGTTATACTGAAGAGCTGAAAGAGGTGGAGAGTGTAAGGAATGGCAGGTATGTTCGTCCAAGTGCTTATCACTCATGATAAGTTGACAGCTGTATCAGAAGCTATCATAGTTGAATATTGCCAGAATTCTTGGGTAGCTCCACTTACAACACATTGAACTGCCTTATTTTCCTAACAAACATTTGGACTTTCTAAATTTGTATTGAAAGCAAGTTGACATTATTAGTTCTGTAATATCTTATGACTAATTCCAAGGTGGAAACCACTCAGAATACTGGTTAACTTTTTTAGGCTGGAGTTTACTGCTGCTTTCACAAAGGAAACATTAAATCTGCATAATTACAGAAAGGCCATTTCTCAGTTTCCTTCTGCAACCCTAAGCTGCAGGAGTGCTGGAAAATCATAGCAAGGACACGTGACTCCTGTCTCTCCAATATTTGCAAGGCGTCAAGGGTATGACAGAGTTCGGGTTATTTTTAAACGGTCTGCTAGAAATAGGCATTTGGAACAGCAACCGTCCCTGTCTCACTGCCATCAGGAGCAACAACAGAAGCTGTAATGGGTACGTCGGGTTGGGTTTTCTCTTGTAAGAATGAAGTCTTATTTGTATTTCTTGCTGCAGTCCTCTTAAGCACTTTGCAGGACTTTAAGGTAAGTGCAGTATAAAAGAATTTTTTTTTTTAATGAGTTAGATGAACTATGTATTTTGTTTTCAGTGGATATAAAACTGAAGTTTGAATTTTTAGGGAAGAGGGCTCATCACAGCTTGTTCTGACCCCAACCTCCTTTATAACTATAGTGTTGTACATCTTTGTGAGGAAGAAGCATTTACAGAGAGACTTGAGAAACCGCAGGCTAACAAAAGCAAGAGCAGCCTTTTCTAAAACATCGTGTGAAGAATATATTTTTTTTCCCTGAGATCATGCAATTGACTGAGTATCATTGAAAGAAAATCCCAAGGAGTAGGGTTGATTTGATTTTGGAATCTGTAAATGCCAGTTAAATAATTTGCTTGCACTTGGAAAATGTCTGTATTCTTGGATTTAAAAGCTTAGGAGCTGGTTCTGGTTCCTTACAATTTTTGAAAATCTCTTATATTTGAGCATACATATCTATTGTATTTTCAATAGAGAATCAGGTATTCTGTCCCTTTAGTTTGTCTGCAGTTTGACCATCCAACTAAAAATGTACTTTCAGTAGGAGATTAATGAGATCAGCTGGTAATAGACAAGATAAAAACAGGAAATTAATTTAGAAAAATCTGACCAGGAAAAAAAAATGTAGGATTACATTTACACTCCTTCGTTAAGTGCACAAAATTACTATTCTCTGTCTAGGGCACAGTGTTTGTGTTCAAGTGTGTGTCTTTGGCATAGAAGTTCCCAGGTGTAGATGTTTCATCGAGTAAAGGCTATTTCCTGTTTTCCATATTTTCCTCTCATAAACTTATGGAAGGAAATTGCAGTTGCATTATCAAGAAAATAAATCAAGCGCTCAATGTTTAGCTTCCTTCACAAATTCAATTGGCCTATTAATACTGATTTTAATGGGCACAAAGAACAGATGCTGGCAGGAAGCTGGGACTTGTATCACTTTTCCACATTTCACTGACATGGCTATAAAGGCCTGGGGCTGTTACTGATCTATGAGTGGTAGAGGATTATGATCTGCAGTGCTGTGTGTGAAGGGCATAATCAAACCTCTTCTCTAAAGGCTTGTTCCTTACTCCAGAAAGGTGTGGGAACTTCAGGTGAAGCAAGGTAAGTGTTCAAATTTCACAGTAAAATCCAGTGTGTGGCTTCTGCATGGGGAGTCCCTGTCAGAAATACATGGCACATTCATAAATTACTGCTCAAACACTCTAGGACAAAAAGGTCTTCCAGAAACACATTCCTTCGACTTTGAAGTGAGTGGAAGTCACTTACGTGCCTTCAGTCCCCTGTGGGTATTTTCATGGGTGCTTGTGCAAGACCTCTCTCTACCCAGCTGTTGCATCTGCTTGGAAATACAAAGCCCCTGCCTGGTTACCCGTAGGGGTAAAACCAGTCTGCACGATATTCAAATACAGGAAGGTGAGCAGTGAGGTGAATGTCCTGAAGTACAACACACTGCACGTACAAACGTGTACAGGGTCTTCAGAAAGAACAGTTACAGCCTCTGCCTTGCAGAATGCAGCCCTAGTGGCTTGTACAAAATCTGTGCAATCAGAACTTCGGAAATTCTCATCTTGTAGA
>VWZT01006486.1:274075-317321 GCA_013397055.1 Pachycephala philippinensis
GATCATATAAAATTCTTAACACCCCCCCCTGCCACCCAAAAAAAAAAAAAAAAAAAATTTACAGTTGAGATGCTATATGCACTTAAAACGTGAAAGTCAGGCTAGTTGCCTTTTCAAAAAAATGTTTTAGGAAGTTCTAGCTTTTCAATATTTGGGAAAGCTTAAGTAGATGTTTTGAAAAGGAAAAGTAGGCTGGCATGTAGGAGAGGATCTTTCAAGCAGTGACAGTTGCCTTGAAGAAAAGGCAGAAGGACTGCAAGTGGATGGATGGATGGATGGATGGATGGATGGATGGATGGATGGGGAGACTTAAGAAGTGAAGGTAACAAGCATGAAACCTTTGAGGGAGGTTTGCAGAGCACGAGTATGACCCAGAAGATGGAGGGAAGTCAGTCTGGATAAGCTTGAAATGCAGTGCCAGGAAAAGAAAAACGCCAGGGATGGTGAAATTGCGGTTTGTCTCATTTCCAAGGAGCTGTGATTACATATTTCACAGAGCAGCAACCTGGGCTGCAGAGTCACCAGGAATACTTGCTGGCTTGCACACAGCATACTCCCTATGCTTCTACCTCGTGAAAAATGTGCATGTTGTTGCTGTCGGAAAGAAATGCCCAGAAGGATTAGCTCAGGTTAGGGAGGGAGAAAAGCAGCATGTGCTCCAGCGGTGACGGAATCGGCAGGGCAGGGTAAAGAGGCTTGCAGTTTAATCCCGCAGGATTGCAGGCTGGCGCGGCTCCCCCGATCCGATATCCTATAGACGGAGGATGCAGTCACATGATTGTTACTGCTTCCTCCCCATGACATCACTGCTGGTGCAGCCATACCGCCCAAGGAAGGATGCTATTAAAATCATTGGGATTGGGCTAAATGATGTTGCATTGCAGGTAAGCAACATAATTCTTCGAAAAAAAATCATTTGCCAGTTGCTCTTGTGCTGCAGTCCGAGAGCTCCAGCTCCGTCGGGCAGAATTTCTTCTGGCAAATAAAGCGGCACATTTTCTCTGCAAGCAGAGGGCTTGCAGGTGCAGAGGCTGCCTGCTGGCTCTGTGCTGATCTCCCGGCTGACATCTCCGGTAGAAATGCTGCCAGATGGAGCTTTATAGCTAAAGAAGGCCCTTTGTTCCCTGTATTTTCCAATGGCTCCTTCGGGTGCCTGCGGAATTCTGTATTTACGTGAGCAGCCGTCATCATTCAGTCGTGCAGAGAGCAGCAATAGTGTTTTGCTTGCATCCCCTGCCTTTTTATTCCCGGATGCTTAAAGGAAGTTGCTCTTGCGTCTAAGCTTATAAATGAATGAGGATTAACTTGCTCGAGGGGTTAAGAGGTGTATTTGGGAAAGAGGCTTTTCCTTTATTGTTAATTTCTGCTGATGTGGTTTCAAAGCACCTAGTCCGACAGGTTTCCTGCATAATTTGCTGTAGTAAAAGGTCGGTTTTTCCTTGTCCTATATAAACGTGAAAAATCCTTTTCCAGAAGGAACATAGGAGGCGACAAGCGTATTTTTGCTTTCTTGTAAAATGCTGATCACCAAAAGGCTGAAAAATCCACGGTAAACTGTGCTTTTGGACTTGATATTTATGGAAGCAAAGTCCAGAGTCCGATTTCCTGGTGTGGATGTTTAATTAGGTGCTCTGTACAAATACGTGAATATACATCTGTAAAGGAAAAAAATGGTGACTCTCCTGTGGGGCTTTTTTTCTGTATAGCTTTTCAAATATATTTTAGGGTTTTAAAATTTTTAGGTTTTTTTTACTTTATTCTAATGCAAATATTACAATGTGAGAAACAAAATTAATTTTTGAGCTTATACTATTCAGAAAAGAAAATTATATATATATTTTTAACAATTCTGATAACTAATTCTGTGCCTTTGCCAGAGAACAGAGGATGACTCAGCTGCAGCTTCATCAGGCAGAGAGAGAGTCAGGTGACTTTTTACTCCTGGTCTACAGGAAGTTTTTTCTTATTCTTCCAAATCCTGTTCTTTGTTCAAATAATTTTTTCCCACTGTTGCAAAAATCTGAAAATTTGGCAGGCCTAGAATCTCTGTATGCTCACCCATACCTTAAGGGGGGATATTTTGGGTCTCCCATGCTGAAGTAGATTGTGCATCCTAGTGAGGAGTGAATTCTGGTTTCCAGTGATCAGGTATGCAGTTGTGTCAGGATCAGA
Organism: Pachycephala philippinensis; assembly: GCA_013397055.1. NCBI lineage: Eukaryota > Metazoa > Chordata > Aves > Passeriformes > Pachycephala > Pachycephala philippinensis. The sequence continues at coordinate 276,248 of VWZT01006486.1, forward strand.
AAATAAGGTGCGTGGGAGGGGAAAGTAGATAATGAATTACTGAAGTACAAAAAGACGATGGTTTTTCCAAAATGAAAAGAAAAATAAATTTTATTTTTCTCCAGCAGAACCTCTCCTGTTTTTTCAAGACTGAGCCTCTAAAGTGATAGAAATACAAACCTGTTGCTGCATGAGGTGATGGGGGCAGGGGGGAGGTTTTATCCTATTGGTGCCAATGCTGGGTTTCTTCTTGATTTCCCCTGGAGTCAAGGCTGGCTCGGTTCCCTCCAGCACTGGCTGTGAGCCCAGCTGTGCTCTTGCTCACCAGGCACACCGAGACTTGGCTCTCTGCCCATGCAAGGAGCACAGCAGGGCTGCCACGCCTGGGTTCTGCAAGTGTGATGGGTTCCCCCCTACTCCGGAGCATATGGAAGTGCCCTGTGGAAATATGTGCCAGGCAGTGGTTCTCCAGCTCCCTCAGTTTGAGTCAGACATCTTCTGTGCAAGAAGACAAGGCACCAGCCTTGTATGTATGCTGGGGGCCCTTGGAAATTAAGGACTTAAGTGCTCTAAGAATTACTTAGTATAAAAGGGGGATCCTGGGGACATCTCCAGCTGGAAGGTGCTCTCCCTGGCAGCATCCCTGGGATGCCATGCACAGGCTCTGCAGCTTGCAGGGTGCCCAACAGGGGTGTGTGTGTGTTAATTTTTCCTCTTAGTGAAATGGGATCAGGTTGTAGAGAAGGAGTCTTAATTCATTTTTTGTGTGTGCATACATACACAGCAGGTGTTGGGTTTTTTCAGCTTTCTTCATCTCTAGCCCAGCAGAACCAAAAAAATCACACATGATTATTAATGTCAAAAGAGAGACTCTGGCAGGGTTACACTAGGCTGCTATTCCTAAAGCACTTTTAACATTTTGCTCCTAAGCATCACCCCAAGGGAGGGGTTTCCCCATCTTGCAGAAGCAGGAGCTTCCTCTCAGTAGGATGAAGTAACTTCTCTGTAGCTGTGCAGCATCAAACACAGCAGTGAAAACCACTGCCCTGTGAACAGGAAAACATTACCCTCCTGTGTGAAAATGACTCTCAACTTCTGCTCAGATCACGAGAAGTGACATGGTAGAACCAGATTAATGGCTTTTCCAGTGCAGGTTTATCAGCTTTATTTCAAGCTGAAGGCTTAAACAGGCTTTCAGCGAGAGGTACATTGAGTGCAATTGAACATCCCATTTCAGGAGAGAGCTGTTCAGGAGTAACTGTAGACCAGGACACTTCCCTTCTGACAGTGCAACTCTGCTCTCTCTGAATTAATTTGCTTTTTTTTTTTTTTTTTTTTCAGTTCCAAACCTGTTTTTCCCCCTTAATCTTAAAATTTTCTGAATGAAGAGGCAAGGAGAAGCACTGGAACCCCAAATCTGCTCAGCTATGTGTGGCATGAGGAGGAAAACTCTGTAGCACCCCTGACTCTTCAGTGGTGGCTTAGAGCTCTGTGGCAGTAAAAACCATGGGTTCAGAAGGGAAATTCCCTCTCTTTTTTGTGAGGAAGAGGACTTGAGGGAAGCCAAGAATAGAAACCAGTTTCTGGTTTCCAGGATGTCCTGTCTCCTGAAATGTAGTTTCTTACGCAGAAGTTGAAGGCTTCCAGAGTTTTACCTAATCAAATCTTGTTTCCTTCAAGAAATAATGGGGTGTGGGGTTGATACAGTTCATGGGGCTCAGCTGCCCAAACTTCTGGGCTGTTAGCAGAGGAGCATCCTTTAACAGAGATGTTTCAGCTCAGTTTCAAAACTGCAGATGGATGTTCCAGAGGCAGTGATGCTTCCCTCCTGCTTTTTCCACAGCCTCAACATTTGCACTAACAAATAAATTTATTGGAGGGACCTTTAAGACTCACTGGAAACAGAGATGTGAGTTTAACATTTTTTATATACAGAGCCAATTTTGGCAAAAATTCCGTTTGGAGCTTGCAGGAACAGAGCTGGGATTTTTATTTCCCCTTGCCTTTCTGACATAACTCAGCAGCTGAACTAATTTTGCTCAGACTTTCCAAGCAAACTTGAAGGGGGAGCGGGCACATGATATTTCATACTGAAAGAAGTTGGTTTCTAAAGGGAGAGTCATCGTGGGAAAGAGCAGGGAAGCAGGGTGCTGGGGTGTGTTTAACCCCTCAGAGGAAGAGAATGCCTCTCAGGAGGAGAAAAGAAGAGGGAGTGTGGCTGTGCTGGAAGGTGGGAAGCCCTGTTGGCTGCGTATCAGCTCCTGGGGTGCACTGCTGTGCCCTGTGTCACCCCGTGCCTCCCTCTGCCTGTGCTCCTGGCCAGCTCTGTTCTCTGTGCTCACCCCAGGAGCACGTGTGCTGCCTGAGGAGGGGCAGCTGAAGGCTGTGGTTTGCTCAGAGCAGTGCCTCAGTTTTCTGCCATTTATCCCCAATGTTCCCTCCTGCCTTTCCTTCTCTCCCAGGCCCTCTCCCCTGTGAGAGGGTGCCCTGTGTTTTTTGAGCTCTGCTGTGGCTTCATAATTTTTTCCACAGAGGTTATTCAGGGTAAAGCTGCACATCAAAGATGTGGCTGTATTTAACATGACCACATTATCATAGCTGGAAACTCCACAAAATATGGTGGTGGGGCCATACAATAAAAGGCTGCAATATTTTACAGTACTGTTTCTGATACTGCAGCCTGCCCGTGCTAGTGTGGTGAGAGACTGAGGGCTTGCAGGGCTATTTACTTGTATCTGGAGGCTGTGCAATTAGTCCTTGAATTGTAGGAAAGACATTTGCCAATTTTAATATCTTGTCTTTCCTCTGTTTTTTCTCAATTTATAGGGAAATTTTTTCCCATATTGTTTCCAAAAAAGATCTGTAAGTGGGTCAGCATTTTCAGCTTTTTCCAGGAGGCTGAACTTGATTACTCTGATTCAAGGCCATTTTAACACCTTTTTATAAACTTCATCATTAAGACAGAAGGTCAATAACTTGTTTGGCTTGTTCAGTCTGAAGCTTCTAAGTTGAATAATCTTAAATTGCCTGTGAATATTTTTCGACCTATAGAAAATCACCCATTTAACTTGCTGGGGATTCAGCCTGCTTGCTTTTGCTGAGGACTTCTTCCTTGCAAAATCACCAAACAACAGCATCTTACTTCTTGTTAAGAAGAATGTTCAATAACTGATTACTTGTCTCCTATATCCTGTGTGATACCATGTTGCTATTTCTAAATCATCTTCTACTTGGCAGGTGGTGGAAGGGGAATTCCATCCACACCACCTTGGCCTTCCTGGCTCTAGGCCAAGGATACCCAGTCTCTGACCCCTCCCCAAAAGTCATACACCCCTAATCATCTCCCTGTACGTTTCATTCATGTCTTTCATGGTGACCCTGTTAATAATCTTGCTCGCTGCCTCCTCAGCTGTCAGACCCATTTTCTCTGGCAGGTGGTGCTGAAGACCTGTGGTGTAACCATGCTCAGCTCTAGGAATGGTTTCCCTCAGCCCTATCCTCTTAGGGCTCTTTCTGGATACTGACTCTTCCAACCCGAGCCATTCCATGATTCTGTGATTCAGCTCGCTCTGCTGGCAGCACTGACCTGTTTGCCTGGATGCAGGCCCTGTGAGGAGAGTGCTCTGGGTCCCTCTCTGTGACTGGCTCTACATTCCTTGGGAGTGGGGATGGATGGATGCTGGCAGAGCACCCAGCTCTTGGGAGGAGGTGCCTTTGCTTGACAGATCCCCTTGAGCAAGTAATGGCTGTGAGGCCGGGGCACCGTGCTTGGTCCTTGGAACAGTCAATAAAACTATTAGGGGCACAGAGTGGCAAACCATCTGTCAGTGCCAAGGGGTCTGGTGATGATGGCCAATACTACTGCTATAGAAAATAAATCTGTGTTTAGATTACTACTATACTGCTACAGAAAATAAATCCCAGGGGTTTTCACAGCCCCCATGCTCCTTCATTTTTTCAGTGACTGCTGTCGTGTCACGCCACATGAGCACAGCTCATCTGACCAACCATTCAGGTCAGTGGTGGGCTCAGCTCTCATGGAGTCATGATTCAAAAGCTTTGTGTCTGGAGTAGGATCTCCTCTGTTTTATCACTGTAAGTGTGTTGGTACTAGAGCACAGAAAAGCCCTGAGACATGCCATGTTCTCCTTTGGTGTGTTGGCTAACGTGTGACACATTTGTAAGAGATAGAACAGGTGATGCTTTGGACACCCTGAAAAAGGCACTCCAAATGTGAATTGAGAAACTTGCAACTGGCATTTAGGCTTCTGCTTTCTTCTCCCAGCCTCTTGCCAGGTTCACTTATTCCTTGTGCCACAGCAGAAGAGAGGTGTTCTTTGCTGCCTGCATCCTGTCATGTTTCACGTAGCAACCCCCCACTTCAAGGAAAACAGCAAAGCGTGTAGGTGAACATTTGTCTGCTAGAAACGTTTGAAGTGTTGAAGTAATTCAGTAACTGTGATCTGTTGAAAGTAACTTGAAACTTGTTGGAATTGCATTAAAAATCATACTGCCTGCCTCAGTGCAATGTATCCAATTAAAACAGAAAACAGGATGAGGAGAACATAGCATGGAACTAGCATGTCTAGGAGCAATAGGCCAGGGCCAAGACTTTTCCTTTGATGACTGTTCAGCTAGTTGTTTTCCACCAGTATACTTTTCAGCCTCTTTGAACCATGGGATGTTTTGGTCTGTGCTTGCCATGTCAAATACATTTCATATCTGATCAGTCAGTCAGCATACTACCTAGAATATCAGTTCACTGATAGAGCTCTTCTAGCTGTGAACTGGCTGCTACATTTGCACGTGGTCTGACAGTGCTCTAAAGCTGAGTTTGTCAGCATTTTCACTGTAAATGTGATTTATCGCTCTTCTATAAAACTTAGCTCCAAGCTGATCTAAGTCACGTGATGAGTTTACTCACTGTGAGACTTGCAGAAAAAATGTGACTCTAAATACAGTAATACTACTATCGTTTGGTTCTTTAGAAAATAATAAAAAGTGAGTAAATGTAACGAGATCTTGTGTCTGTGTAGTACCAGCTGAGCTTGTTGGTGTGTCCTGGTCCATCAGCAGCACCCTGGCTTCTGTAGTTTGTTTGCATGAATCTCCTCTTTGCTTTCCTTACGTGCTTAAAAATGATCTGGTTTCCTGCAGCCATAAAGCTTCACAGGCTAATATTTGGATCCTTACTGCCAGCTTGCTCTCATGCAGCTCCTCTGACATTTGTAGGGTAACTAACTCTTTCTGGCTTCAGAATACTGTGCACCAAGCATGGCTTGGGAGATCAGGAACTGACCACCAGATTGATCTGGCCCAAGATTTCTGGGGGATGTCTAGGGTTATGTGGCAGCCAGGAGAGCCTCTATCAGGAGGCACAATTGCCAGCCTAGCACTGTGACTCCTCTTGATTTGTGACTTGATCCCTGCCAGGACTTTGCTACATCTACACAATTGCAGTAGTCTGGCATGGGTCTAAATCCAGGGAAGTCTGCTAACCAGAACCATGTGAGTTCCAGAGATACGTGGTTCAGTCAGGTTTCTTTGTTTTCTAGTTCAGTTTGTAGAAAGAACCTGTTTGCAATTACTAAAGCAGACACATTGCTTTATTATTGACACAAACATTCAGCTGTAGATACAGTAAGCTAGTGAGTAAAACTGAGTGCTCGCTGTTAAGGCTCTCTGCTGTGTTGTAGGGAATAAAAAGCCTGAAGGAATTCGAAGTGGAGAAAGGCAAATCAAAGGGAAAAATGACCCTAAGAGATTACAGAATGATGGGCTCCAAACTGGCCACTGTCTCTCAGGGAGTCACAGCAGAGTGCTCGGTGTTGGATGTCTGCCCTAGGAAAAGCTGGTGGAGTGCCAGAAATTATTAGGAAGAGAATATGGGGACTAAGCAGGAAACAGCCCTTGCACAAAAGATGTTGCATCAGCATCTGCAAAAGTAGTGGAAAGGACAGCAAGGACATCTAAGGCATGGAACAACAAAGGGACAAAATACGTATGTTAGACAATTCCTCAGCAAGACTCAACACCTTTCAGTGTATACACTAAGCTCTGTCAGAGCATCCAAATCTCTTAGATGCTCAGGTCTGAGGAGCTGCATTTGTAATTCTGCATGTCCTGGTATTGCAGTGTTTTCATTTGAACTGCTAGTGTTGCACTCATTAGATGAGATGAAGATGTCTACCTCTGACATCTCTTTGTGCTTAATAAACAGAAATTTTCACTTCTGGGAAGCAGTCACTCTCATTCTAATGTAAATAGTTCATTTCCTGTCATCAGCTGTGAAAGGAGGCTAGGTTTTAATGTCCAGAGTATAGTGCAGATTTCTCATGCTAGATGAGACAACCAGCACCATGGCTGTTCATGCTTTTGCCATCATCGGAGTGTATTGCTGCAGTACACCTGGCTACAACTCATGTTTGGATGAGGTTAATTTGCCCTTAATTTATGTGTATTAAAATATCTGTAACTGACTGATTGGTGTAAGGCTTCAGTTCTGCTGGCAGAACGGAAAGCATCTCTGCAAGCTTCACTAGGAGGGCAAGTTAGCTCATCCTGAAATAAACCTTGTAAATTATGACAGATGCCAAAGTAAGGTGAGAGAAATAAATGCAAAATAAAGAGAAAGAAAGGGTTACTTATGGTGCTTGGTAATAGGATACAAGATGGAAACTGTAGTACTCAGTTCAAAAGTGCTGTAGCTAGGTTTTATGTACTAAAATTGTGTTTTGCATAATCTGATATCACATCACTGCTTTCAAAAGCGTAGTACCTGAAGTGAACTTTAAAGCTGGCAATCATCCAGTTCACTGCAATTTCCAGGTACACTACCTTGAGTTCAAAGTTTGTTTGTTTTCTTTGTCTTCCCTGGCCCTGTGGTCTCTAGCACATTTTTTCTCTCCTTGGACATGTTGTGTAGCACGTATTTTTGGGGTAGATTCAGACTGAGATTGTAATTATCCTACATACTTGTGGTCTGGCCTGGTATTATCCATCACAATACTGTCATGTGCTGGGCATTGACAACATACTTAAAAAGCTATTTTTTACGTGATATAACTAGCATGTTGGGTAATTTTCTTGTGGTATGAAGGAAAACTTGCCAACGCTTTCAGTGCAAGAGTTTCCAGAAGTTTATTTAGCAGAGGGTGCTGCTTTGTGCAGGCAGACAGTCTGAGCTACATGTTCTTTACAGGTCCTTCTTTGCTGTATGGGAAGAATAGGGTGAAGTAAATGATCTGCGAAATATCACAATGTTATTAAGTAATAGCATTGTCTAATCCTTTCACCTCATTTCAGCTTCCCTTTCCAGTCCTCTTACAAGACACTGAACTCAAGGTCCCCTTGCAACTTCAGCTGCTGTTGTCAGCCACGTCATCCCACCTTCAGATTTTCATTTCACTTGGCAAATGTGGGAGCGTGCTCTCACCTGCTTGGCGAAGTATCGCTGTTCTCAATTGTCACTCCTCTTAACTTCTGCTTTTTAAATCACCCCCATCTTGTGGCAGCTTATTTGTGCTCCGCAGCGCTGCATAGGGACACCTGCTCTGCATTGAGTTTCCTTCCCCGGGCTGTGATTCACTTGCTTGGTTCTCTTTCAAACAAACATGCCATAGTGCTGGGAGATCACTTGATTTCCGCATTTAAAAGAGCTTCTATTAATGGTGTAATGGTGATCTGCTGGTTGCCTGTAAGATAATGCTTTTCTCAGCTGCTTGTGCTCAGCACATTGTGTCATCCAAAAACCCCACCATCTCACGGAGAGCAGAGACTGACAAAGCTGAGTGTTCATACTTATTACATTGCTAAAGTCACCACTAAGGCGAAAAATTACATGGTGATGTTTCAAATAAAACAGTTGAAAATGGGGAGAGGGGAAATAAAAAGACACTAAATAAAGAGGGCTGAGCAGAATATCAGGGCTTATGGACAGTCCACTAAAAGCTTGTCTGCTACATTTTTCCCTGTTCCAATTACAGAGTTGGGAAATTTCCTCACCATTTCAAAGATCTAAATTCTTGTGAAATTCCCGTTTTTATACCTGGTGGAACAAAGTGGGTGGCAGTCGTTGGTGCTGTGCTGGCCTCATCAGTGACCAGCAAAAGTTACCTTGTGTCAGTCAAGGAGCTACAGGCTCTGCAGGATCTGTTCTATACAACCCCTAAGATCTGTATATGTCCCCATTCTTCTTAAGAGTTTTCATGGTTTTTTTCCTTGTAACTCCATGATAACAGATTTTTTTTTTAGACATGTCATTTCAGGTTACAAACCCTAGGTATTTTCTGGAAGACCCCATTTCCTAGGCACCTCTTTTAGGATGGATGGGATTAACCATCTTTAGAGCAACACTTTGTTGCCTCCTCCAGTCCCAGCCCAGGACCCCCCTGCCCAGCTGCTGGAGCACTCATGGACCCAGCTGCCCCTTTCTCATGTGCAGATCCAGCCAGTAGCTGAGCCTGCATCCCAGAGGCACACACACGATAGCTCTTCAATTAGTGTGAGTGGTGAGGTTTGTTTCTGCTCATGGTCTTCATGTTGGCTCTGTCAGGTTTGTGTCTCTTGTGTATTTTGATTCTGGTTTCTCCTCTGTTGCCCATCTTGTTCCAATGTCCCTGATCAGACCACCTTGCTGGAACAGATATTCTCATACTCCTACATGCCCTCATCCAAATTCCCATCAAATGCCCCTGGTAACTGTTTGCTGTAGTTTGGGGACAGGTGTCTTTTATTTCCTCTTGTGCTTTAGTAGGATGTGTGATGGATATTTCTCCCCCTGCTTTCTTAAAGCAAATATTAAGAGTTTGTGTGTGCCCCCCAGGAGTACTGTTCATGCTCTCTTGACTTCCTGGCTTGTGGAGGTATTTCAGAAAACTTGGTTCTCAAATGCCTGACAAAGCTGCATGAATTTATTGACAAACTTGTTTTTCTTCTGCAAACAGATCCTAATATGGTCAATGCCGGAGACATGAATGGTTCGGGCAACCTGATGGATTTTCTGGATGAGCCTTTCCCCGATGTTGGAACTTACGAAGATTTCCACACCATCGACTGGCTGCGGGAGAAATCGCGTGACACCGACCGCCACCGCAAGGTAACGGTGTCAGCCTCTGATGCATCACAGTCCTGGGCTACAGCCATCCTGGCAGTGACAAAAACAAGCCTTTCTCCAAAGTTACTGCTTCCTACCTTGCTGCATGACTTGAGAACTGTTAGATATATGGACATGGGATGTCCTGAGTTTGTAAATATGAAAGGACTGCTGCAGCTTAATCAGATGAGCATCTCTGAATAAATTATTGGCACTGCGGGTAGCAGAGAGTAGAGAAATTGTATGCACCATCTAGGAGTTTTATTTTAAACATTGTGCTCTAAAACTGTCAACCCGAATCAGCAACACATCTATATGTATGTTTAATTTCAGATTACAAGCAAAAGTAAAGAATCCATATGGGAGTTCATCAAGAGTTTGCTGGATGCCTGGTCAGGATGGGTTGTAATGCTTCTCATAGGACTCCTGGCAGGTACGTATGTGTTAGTGCTACAGCTATGCCTGAAGCATCTCACCCAAGCTGCTGCAGTACCATCTGCTTCTCTACGTACTTCATTGTCTCTCCATTGATTTTTTTGTTTTTAAGCTAAAAAGACAACTTCACATTCATGCAGTTATGATCCTAAATAAAAATACCCACTTGCAAAGTCTCCTTTCGAGTGCTGACCTAGAAAAAATGTTTTCACCACTAGAGGAATTTTTCTGTTGCTTTGGGAAGTCTGCATTTTAGTGCTTCATACTCGGTGGACTACTTCGAGTTTCTGAATCTTTGCTTTGCAGAAGTCAATTTTATTTGCAGCATTTTTTTTTCTTGTCATCACTTTAATTCTGCAAGTAGAAAATATGATGTGGGGAAAATGGTGGCTGTGGACACTCAAAGAGGAGCTTTATAAACTACTATTTCCACAGGGTTATCTTCTTTATGGGTGTGTGAAGGCAAAATACAGTTTCAGACTTGGTTTCAGATCTGCTTCCAGGCCAGACAGACATTACATATTTAACAGCCTGCTCGAACTCACATGGTAAATTCATTATTTCCTCAATTTCTCCTGTCTTCTCCTCAGTTTAGCACATCTTCCTGCTTGGAAAGCTACACTTCTCTGACCCAGCTGAGACAGCTGCCATTTTTTATGCTTTTTCAGTGATGTCAGGGTGCTCTTGTGTCATGGTGCTTGGTAAAAGCACCATGTGAAGTTTTCCAGTTTCCAAGGGGTGATGGGGATTTCCTGCTCAGCATCTGTCAAGTTAATATGTTTATTACAGTTGTTAGGAGCCTCAGAAGTACTGGTGAAGTTCTTGAGAAAACATTTCTGAAGTGAAATGTTTGGCAAATTATGTAATTTCACAGACATGTAATTGTTTCCATGAAAACTTCGTTGGGAGGGTGAGATGGGAAGAGAGTCTGATATACTGTGTGCTACCAGGGCTGCTGAGTCCTGCCTGAAAGCCAGGGTTGGTCTCATCTGGGATGAAAAATTCTGCCTGAAAATAAAGTTAGAGCAAGCCCTTGGGGGCTCTAGTGACCTCAGTAATCCTCTCCTCATACAAAGAATGTGGTGCACATGCACACATTCCCATTTTAGTAAAAACATCCCAGAAGGTTTTATTCAGTTCTAGTTTGCAATGAAACCTCAGGCTAAAATTCTCAGGGCTGTCAAAAGCCAGAGTCACTGTTCTCTGATAAGCCCTAACATTGATATGTCCAGCTTGGGAATGGGGTTTGAGGGTAAGCTACAACTGAGATCACCCTTTTCAATGACAAGGGTGCAGAGCAACCATTTTACCTCAAAGAATCAAGCCAAATTAGTCAGGTTTGGGGAGGGAGGAGGTGGTGGTGCAGTCAAGAGGCACTTTGTGTTGTTCTCTCTTCTTAAAATACTGCCTGCTCAGAGAAGTGAGCCTGCCACAAGGGCATCTGTATGATCAGATGGGATTGCATGGACCAGCCTGGCTCCTCCACGGTGCCTCCTCTGCTGAACAGGCAGAAGCTACTGCTGCACCAAGGGGAGTAGCTTGGATGGACACTGGGTGAATCCTTGAGCAGCTGGGTCCAGGCACTACCAGAGGCAAGCAGAAAGTATGGCAAGGCATGGAGAGAAAGGGGAAAGTGGCAGCAGCAGTACCCAGGATATAAGGGTCCCATGGAGCATCCTTCCCCTGCTGTCCCTGTGCTGGGCACGGACGACAGCAAGATGGGACTCTTGGGAAGAGGCTGGCGGGGGCTTCCACAAGTTTCCAAAAGCACTTGGGTCATTTACCCAGGCCCAGGAGTTTAAAGTGAGCTGAACTGATCTAGAAGCTTAAATCCCATCAATTTGGTAAACTTTATCTTTTAGATTATGCAATACCTCAAAAGTTGCACCTCTACTACCAGCACAAGCAAATGAGGCCAAAAGGCACAATCCTTGTTCTCCAGTGCTTCTGCCACTGGGCCCTGTTGCTCTGTGCCTGTGTAGCTGCACTGGGCAAGTTCTGACTTGCTAGAAAAAATGGATTTTGGCCAGATTAGTTTTCAGTTGATTTGTGGTCTCAGCAGCATTGGTCGTCACAGAGCCACAAGCAAACAAAATACAGCTGAAAGGAAGGAGCTGATGGAGGGAGGAAGGAAAGAACCATCCCGTTTGGCAGTATGACATATATATATTTATATATCTTGTCATTTTTGGAATGTCATTGAGCCTGCATCATTTGTTAGTCCCAGAAAAGTGTAGGTGGGAAAGGGGTGTCTAGAGGGGGTTTTGCTCTGGCTTTCTGCTCACAGCAGAGCCAGCCTCAGGGTTACAGGCAACACCAATGTATATTGAGAATGTAACAGCATCCACTGGGATCAAATCATAATTTCCTCTGTGAGGGTGCACACACAAATTAGCCTGAGCAGAGCCCCTCACTGCCTCCAGTCTGTGGCAAGTACCCACAGGACCTTGAACATCAGGCTGGAGGGAGATGATGGTGTATGAGACTGTCAAAGGGCTGGAAGGGCACTGAGGAGCTTCTGGAAATGAGGCTTTGGGAGCCAAAGCCTGCTAATTGCAGAGAAAGAGGGAAGGAACAGTAAAACCCACAAATGTTATTTGGTGTGGAGATCAGATAAGACTGTTCACACAATGGTCTAGAAAAAGATACTGAGCACTACCTGGGCCTGTCTCAGAGTTTCCTCATATAAAGCAGTGTATGGGAAGTGAGCCTAATTTACGTATAGATACCAAATTTTTTAGGCATTTGTTTTTAAGGAACTCTGAATTTTTGCTGGGCCCATCCTGCCTGCAGACCAGTCGATGTTCCTTAGCCTAACCATTACTACTGGCCAACTGAAAGCATATGCTCTTTATAGATCAGCAAGTGTCTGTGTTTTTTAAAGCTATGTAACAGAAAGTACCATCATAGTAATGCTGAAATGCTCTGATGTTGAGGCTGGATGTGCAAGAATTCCCTTTGTAATTCTGTGCTGCACCACTTGGGTGATGCTGTTTTCTGACACAGGTGCATGAAGAAAACTATCTTTTCATAGCAAATTTTTAGCATTCTCATTAGGGCACTGTAAAGGAAGAAATTTGCCATCATCAACAAAAGGCAAAGGAGAGAGGTAAAAGGCTAATATTTAAAATCAAGTTCAGCATTGTCTGGCTTTGGAGTACTTCATTATTTTTCCTTCCAGGTGGGAGGTTACATAGAAAGGGGAACAAACTCAGCTCCTTTGATGGGAGAAGCAGGGAGATAAACCTATGCTCTATTACAGTCTTGACAGTCAAGATAAGCACAAGAAATTAAAAGCTTGACTTTGAGATGCTGAACTGTCCAGCACTTGCATTAATTTCACTTAAAGCTGCAAAAATTCAGAACTTGGAAAACTTCTAGCTCTGGTCACATAGTTGGTGAAGCATTTACTATTGCATTGTTATCCTGGGCCTCCTTATGATTTTCTTCTCTTGAAGGCACGTGTAGTAAATTGCATGTAGCATTTTCCTCGTTATGTGGATCCCTAAGAATTTGGCAAAAGGGGTTAGATCAGCTGCATAATTAAGCACATTGTCTTAGTGGTGCTGAGGTGCCTGTGAGCTTGTTATATTAGAGAACTGAATGTGTGTTCTTCAGTATGGTTATTAACTTTATTGGGGAAAAACATTCAAAAGTCTGTCTTCCTTCACACCTTTGGCTAGGTAGCATTAATATGCAGCTGCCTGGTTAAGTGTGGTGTGAACTTTGAAGATTACCGAGAATGTTAAAGATACATCAGGAGGTGCAACAGACACAGCACTTGGTGCTGATGTCCAGAGGATGAAGATTCCTTGTTTCTGAAACTTTCAGAAAATTGGAGGAGAATTTAGATCTCCCTGCAAAACAGGAAGCTGTGCATGCTGATGTTGCCAGCAATGCAATGATTCATCATCATCTAGCAATATGGTTCATTGTTTCCATAGAAACTTGGGAAAAATGGAAAAGAGTAACCAAGATTAAGGCAAGATCTTCATGAAAGAAAATAATTGCTGCAGACATCATCACTCCCTTCTGCAGCNTGTCTGTGTAGTTCTTCAGATTATTTTTATACAACTGAAATTCTTCACTGCTACCCTGGTCACCACTGCTTGTTAGTGTGGGGACAAGTATCCTTCTTAAGGGTGGGAGAAGAACCTGTGGGTTTTTTCTCGTCTTTGGAGTAAAAAAAAGGTTCCACGTGCTTGAATTATTTGGAATGTGTTTTTCCCCCTGTCTCTTTTACAGAAATGCAAATCAGAAAACTTTAGTTCCAGATGAAATAAACCAGCTCTTGGGCACACTTGTGTGCCGCAGCTGCTGGGGGAAAGGGGAGCAGCCCCCACCCCTGCTTCACGTAATTACATTCTTAGCAGGAGCCACAAATCTGTAAGTTTTGGAAACATAAAACCAAACCAGTTTGCATTTTCTAAAGTATTTTTTCCCCCAGTGTTTTAGTCCTACTGAAATGCATTGATAAATTTTGTTTAAATCCATTAGCATTTTCCTGAAATTTTATTAATGATTATTTTAAAAATAATGATGACTTCTGGTTTCCATTGTATATGAGAGGGATCTGGAAAACACTAAATGACTCTTCTATCAGCTGGTGGTTTAATTCTCTCCAGAAAGTATGGACATAGGGGCAGAACACAGGTCTGTCTCTGTGTTCTGGCTGCTCTCAGCCTCCCATTCCTGCTGCTCTTACATTCCTGGGGACCCACCTGGGCTGAGGGTGCTGCTGCTGGGGCAGGTTGTTACCGCTGGTGAGCAAATGACCTGGAGAAGCAGGTTTTTCTTTTTTTGTGTCTGGCCACGGCGAGTATACCTGTGTCTGTGTGTGATGGCCACCGGGTGTCACTGTAGCTCTGTGTAATTCGTGGGGAGAAACAAGCGAGCGTTGTGGTACAGGGAGGATTTGAAAGATAATTTTATTCTGCATGTCCAGATTGCCAGTCAGTGTACACACATATCAAAAACCCCATTCTGTTAAATTCGTAAGTCAGGATTTGGCATCCATGTTGTCTTTGCAATGAAATCATCCTTCTAAGGTTGCTGTGTTGGGACCAGTAAAGCTGTAGGAAAACATACATATCCTTCCCCTCCATTACCCCTGAAATACCCAGTGTGGTTTGAGATCCGTGGCCCAGTGTGTGTAGAGACCCTGCACGATGTCCTCCCCATCTCAGCCAGGTGGGGCACCTGCCTGGGACAGGCTGCAGGCCTGACGTTGGTTATATCTCCCCTATTTGGCCATCAGTCAGTATGAGAATGATAATGTTTAAAATAAAAGCTTATGAGAGAGCATTGAAGGTCAGAAAAACTTGTCATTGCCCCCAGTTCTTTGGTATATTTGTATTTATTGATGCAGAGAATAGTTTGGCTTGGAAAGGGCCTTTAAAGGTCATCCTGTCCAACAACCCTGCCATGAGCAGGGACATCTTCAACTGGATCAGGTTGCTCAGAGCCCTGTCCAGCCTGGCCTTGAATGTTTCCAGGGATGGGGCATCCACCTCTGTGGGCAACCTGTTCCAGTGTTTCACCAGCCTCATTGTAAGAGACTTATTCCTTATACCTAGTCTAAATCAACCCTCTCTTAGTTTAAAACCATTACCCCTTGCCCTACTGCAGCAGGCCCTGATAGAAAGTCTGTCCCCATTTTTCTTATAAGCCCCCTGCAGGTACTGGGAGGCTGCTATGAGGTCTCCTTGGAACCTTCTCTTCTCCAGGCTGAGAACACTTACGTTGCACGTGCTTATCCAAATCACGGGTTTTATTCTGTTATAAAAATCAGATATATTATCCGCACAACTTGAGTATTTTTAATGCCAGCATTTCTTTTTCTGCATTTCTTTTCCCAGGTACATTAGCTGGAGTGATAGATTTAGCTGTGGATTGGATGACAGACCTGAAGGAGGGTGTCTGCCTGTCTGCCTTCTGGTACAGCCATGAGCAGTGCTGCTGGACGTCTAATGAAACGACATTCGATGACAGGGACAAATGTCCCCAGTGGCAGAAATGGTCTGAACTCCTTGTAAGCCAGTCTGAGGTACGGGAGGCCTGATTAGCTTGGGGTCACAGCAGGCCAGGCAATGCCCTTTTTCATACTTGCTGATGTTCCCTCCAGAGAGTTTCTCTGAAAGAGAAAGTAATGAACTGAGCACACTGCGAAAAAAAGACATTTCCACAAGCAATATCTGGTTAACTTGAAGGAGGTCCTGTGGTTTCAGTGTGATGGAAACTGGAAAACTCTGAGAATGCACTGTATTTTTATCAGTATTAAACTAAAAGTGTTTCATAACAGGCATAGTATAATCACCAGGGGACCTGAGCTGCGTTTTCTTTTTTTCCTTTTAAACATAATGTTATGGGACAAAAAAAAAAAGGATGAGCACTGACAAATACATTTATGAGGATGTTTTTGGGATTGCAGATGGGGTTTTATGTATTCTGATACAGGAGGCTGCATAAGAAGTGCTTGTTTATCCCTTGCAATCAGTTTCTCTGTCAGACATCAAGATACTTAGCTAGCACCAAAAGCTGGGGAAAGAACAGGCTCCGTGGGGGTTGGCCAGAGTGAAGGATTTCCAGGGGTGTTGTACAAGAAGGGAAAAAACTGATTTGGACAGACATGAAAGTTATATTTTAAGATTTGTTTTCCCTTACACTTTTTTTTTTTCATAATTGTAGTAATTTTAAATACAAAGAATGCTCTTTCAAAGAAAAGCAGGTGAAAGTTTCATTTTGAAAAGTAAAAAGAAGCCTTTCTCTATACCATTTAGCAGATAATACTTTTTAAAAGAAATACAAAAAAACACATTTTATTTTCAACCTAAGTTATTCAATGTATTGAATAATACTGATCCCCTCACAACTCAAATCTTTGGCAGAATTATTGTCTTAAATTATTGTCTTCATCCTCATTTCTGACTTGAATTTGACAAAACCTGAATTGAAGTGTGGGTGGGTGATTTGGAGAGGTTGTCTCAGGTCTTCCCCCAGTGTGGAGGTTGTCTGGTGCTGCAGAGAGTGTTTGAGGACACCTTCATTGCCAGGCAATCGTGTCACTCCTGTTCCCATGTTCCCTTCAGTGCTGCTCCAAGTTTACAGTACAAGAAGTACTGGGTGAGAGTGTCTGTGCATGTGTATAGCTCAATTTTCTGTAGTTCTAATTAACCATAGTGGAAGTAGTGGGGTGCTCACTGTCCCTGAATATTCTCACCACAGAATCAGAGGCAAAAATCTCTCAGCATGGTTGCCAGTCACAGTGCCAAGCTTCCCTTTGCCAGAGTTTTGCTGGGTTCACCCTGGTCTTCATCAACAGATGTTTTTGGTGGCTGTGTCTTTGTGACTGAAGAAATGTTACCCTGACATAAAGCTGCAGGATGGGGGTGATGTTGTAATTAAAGAGAAAAAAAAAAACCAAAAACCAAAAAACCAAAAACGTGGGAAAGGAAAAAAGAGGAGACTGTTAAAATTATTAGGGGATTTGGAAATCCTGTGCATGTGTTTAACATGCTGTTACTTTGGCTGGAATATATAAATGATGCATATCCTTGAGAAAATTTATTGCTTTCTCCTGCTACTCGAAAACAGCAGTCGTGACTGTTGTGTGCTGTGGCTTTTACAAAAGGTATCAGCCAGGTGAGCACTGTGAAACTTCACTCACTTTCTGTTCAAACTGGGCTTCTCACCCCCCTGGTGTACTGTCACAGTAGGACAAAAAAGAAAAGTTTCATTTTGGCTTAGTTTTAGTCTCTTTCCTAAAACAAATGTCCCTCTAAGATCTGTGGGTTCCTGATGGTCTGATGGAGGCTGTAAATATTATATATATGTCTGTCTGTTACTGTTACACTGAAATCCCAGGGAAAGCCCAATAAAAATGTGAATTTGGAAAGTAAAAATTCAGTTTTGTTCGAAAGGCTTATGGTATGGGCAAGTTTTGCACTAAAGTGGTAGTGGTTCCTGTAGTGGTAGACGATTTTCGTAGGGATCAAAATACACTGAACTTGACTGAGTTTCAGAATAATTTTGCTGTTTTTTTACCCTATGTTTCACTTTGTGCCTGACATTTACATAAGAGCCCTATAAAACAACAGTGCACATTGGAGCACAGTTTAGGCAAAAAGTATTTGGAGCAGTTTCCCTAAAGGTACTCTGGTCAGACATGTCTCCTTTTTTTTATGCATGACTGTGATTCTCTCTCGTCATAGCCAACTAAATTTGACATTTTGAGGACTGAGATTTAGATCAGTTCTTCCTTGTGGTTTTGCCAATTTATGGCTCTGATAAACTCTGTACATATGTTTTCACAGAGAATTGTGACATTTCCTATGGCGTCTCCTGCAAAATGTTTCCATTCTAGTGGTCCTATAAAATGAACCCAAAGCAGAGGCTTGATATTAATTATTATGGAAAACATAATAGCCCATTAGACACCTACCAGGCTATGTTTTCTTCCCTAATCACTGTTTTGTAGGCCAATTATATCCTTCATCCTTCTGGTCTTGAACCACTTCCAAAGAGGAGGTGAAGAGGGTTTTTTGGTGTGAGAAAGTTTCAAGACCTCAAATTCACTGGCAGATCAAAAGGTCATCAGATGTCACTGGTGATCTGGACTTTCCCTGTTCTGCAGATCCAGTTTTGTCCCAATCCCAGCTTCACTGGGGCTGAGGACCCCAATTTTGATGGCTTACACGTGTCTAGGGTAGAGGACAGGACCCTGTGTCTTCCATGGATCATGAGACCGGATCCAGCAATGGACTGGATTCCTATCCTGGGGCTTCTGGATCTCCTGTCATGAAGCTGAGACCTGCAGGACAAGGAAGCCCCTCTAAATGTGGAACCCACTTCTCAGTTTTGCAGCCTTGAGTCTGTCAGTCTTGGGGATACACACTGCTGTAACATCCATAGGAGAGAGTCTGCAAACTGAGATCCCTGTTGAGTCAAGTAGAGCTCTGGGCCTCTGGAGTAACCATACATTGGAGGGCATCCTGAGGGATGTGGTTTATTTCAGTATTCTGAGTTCGTGAGGGTTGTTTTCAATTGTGTTCCATTTGTATCTAAACTGGACTGACACCAGAGCTGAAATATTGCTAGGTCTTGCAAACTAAAATACAAAATTTTGCACAGTTTCCCTGCTTGCTTCATTACTGTTGCTTCCAGGGTGAGTCTTTTGGGCTGCTATGGGAAAGGTCATAGCAGGATCAGCTCTGCTGGTGAGCTGCTTTGGTCTCTGACTCCAGAGTACATGCTCAAGACTTTCACTAATTCAGACCCTCAGTAATGGCATGTAATGGATGAGAAATGAACCATTTGCTGTACTGAGTTACTGCTACTTCACTTCCCAAAGGTTTTCATATTATTAATCATTAGAAACTGCTGCAGTTGTACCTGCAGAATGCCAGATATCTGGAATATGTAACAATGAAAGATGTCCCAAGGGATAAGATTGAACTGGCCATATGGACTCTTGTGGGGTCCTGCCACAGCACTGTAGGTGTATGTGTGACTGCAGTAACGAGCTGACAGAGTTTTCTTATGACTTCTGAGATGCAAAAGAAGAAGAAGTAAAAAGAAACAAAGTTAATTTTACTCCAGTGAATTTAGAAACAAAACTACAGCTTTTGCTCAACCTAGTAGGGCCAAATTTTTGTAATGGTGTTGGCCTTCTTTGGAGGTATTCCAGGTTCACACTGACAGGAGGATTTTGCCCTGAGGCAAGATATCCAGAGTTTTCTCTAGAGGAAGAGTAAATATTGTCATAGCTGTTTGTAATTGAAAGCACTAGGAGAAGACATTCATGAGACTGTCTTCAGCTGTAGCAACAAAGATCCATGGTTACTACAGCCGGATGTCAATCACTGCAAGTGTGGGATCCATGACTCCTGAGTCTCAGGGCATTGGGGGATAACGCTGTATTGCTTCAGCATTCTGCTATCATCAGCAAAGCCAGCTGCTAGCTTCAGCAAGCACCAGCTTAACAAACTGCCCTTCTTCCAGATACATCTATAAGGATAAGGGTTGGTGGTATCCTTACTGCATTTTCATTTGGACAGACCTGGAAAATGAAGCCAGCAAACATCCGTGCTGTTAAAAGTTGATTCCTTGCAGATTTGAAAACAGGGAGACTTCTCAGGGCTTGGACAGCTCTGTTAACTGATACAATTGATTAATGCCTGTTTTCCTACTTGATTTATCATAATGTTGATATCCAGGCTGCTGTCCTGCAGAGCAGAGGCAGCGGCCCCGATGTTCTTGAGCAGCTGGGATTGCATCCGGTAGGAAGAGTTCACTTAGAGGTGAAGGATTCATACCAATTCATGCACTGAGGTTCATCTCGGCTTTTTATTCTGTAGTGTCATGTTGCTACAGGATATTGTTTGAAGGCTTAAGCTCCTTGTATCACTTTGATGCTGCTGAGTAGATTCTCTTTTGTCCATGTAGGTGGGTTTTTGAAATTAATCTAAAAAAACTATGCATGTGAAGAGGCAAAGGTATTTCAAGGCAAATTTTAACGGAAGTTTTGACTTGACCATTGGAAAAAGGTAGAAACTTGAAGGTCACTATTGACTATGCTTTCACTATGGCACTGCACAGTCAACCATTGCTAATGATCATTAGCATTCCCATTCTGTCAGAAAAGTAAAGCTATTCCCTTTGAAGATAGGCTTATTCCTGACAGGAATGATTTTAAAATATTAGGGCAAAAATGACTGAGATGTGTAAGTGGGTTCTGCCAAGCTATGGTGTTTTAAAATTATTTTCAACCCTATCATGGACAGCACCATATAGAAAGAAAGGATTTATTTAAGGTTTTACCCTTCCTGTTTGTGAAGTGAACTGGCTACTGATATACACAGGGATGTTGTTCGAAAAGATCAACATCTGCATGGAGAACTGACCTTTGAATACTAGCCCTCAGAAAAATACATATCAGGGCCTCATTCCTTGTCCCCCACCACGGGATGAACACAGCAGATTCCTTCATTAGGTGCCTTTCCATCACCAATTGCTTTTGCCTTTATGATGTATTTGTTTGAAGTTTTGGAACTTTATGTGAGTTAAATTTTTTAGTGCTTGAAAGATGCTCAGTTTAAGATATTTGGGTCCCATGCAAACAGGCTGTAGGGACTGGGTTAGGTATTTATTAGTAGGCTACTTCTTTCCATTAGTAATAAAATTGTTGGAGTATATAAAGTTATTTGTCCTTCCTGAGGAAAAGCAGCAGTTACTATGTAAATGAAAAATCAGGCTCCATGTCATCATGATCTCTAGTAGAAGTGTGAGATTTGCTAACCTGCATTTGTCTAACAATGTTTGTTACTGTTATTTTTCTAGGGTGCAAGTGCTTACATTCTAAACTATTTTCTGTACATTATGTGGGCTCTGTGTTTTGCTTTCCTGGCAGTCTCCCTGGTCAGAGTGTTTGCTCCTTATGCCTGTGGCTCTGGAATCCCAGAGGTGAGTCTCTTTGTGCATGAATATCCAAAAAAACCCAAACAACCAAAAAATATTACTGCCTTTTCCCATTCCAAAGCTGTACCATGAGATAACATAGCAACAAGAAAACTGTCTTTCCATCTCATCTGCCTTCATTCCTTTGTCTATGCTTTTATGGTGATCATCTAAATTTTTCTTAGTAAAAAGTGTTCATATGTCACTGTGACAGGTTAATGCACGTACTTGTTCATTGCCAGAGTGTGAATTAAAAATCAACATCTCCAAGAGACGCATACTCACTAAAAGATTATAGAGAATTTTCCCAGGATGAAATTACTTGGGCCAGTTACAAAACCCGTTATTTTCTAGGCTGGACTCTAAATAAAAGCCAAATAAAAAGAAGGGGGAGGGCTAAAAAGCTAAGGTTTCCTAAGCTACTGAAGATGCCAATCCTTTGGGATGCCTGAAAAGTGTGTGGTGCACATCTTTTGCTAACTGTGTTCCTGAACACAACATAATGTACATTATGCCAGCATGACAACATTATAGCAGCCAAAATATCTACTTGATTTTCAGTATTTTACATATTGAGCCTCTGTCCATATTTAAGCTGTTAAATGAAGAACCTTGTAATTCAATCAGCAGAGTCATTAAAAGTCTTTGAAATCAGGACAGTCTTTTGTTAAAAGTGCTATGGAACCACTGGAGTTATTATTTAGGAATCTGGCAGACAGAATCAACCGCCCAAAGCTTAGCAATCTTGGCATACTTTTGTTCTTGGTCTCTAAGAGAAGCATCCAAATGTTTCAAAAATACTCACCACAAATAATTTAAAATATTTGAATAATTTCCATGCTTCGGAGTAATCATGTGTGTCTTTGTTATGTGCTTGATATATTTGTGGTTTTAAAAAGTCTTCATAGTTAACCGTAAAGCCAGTTTCCAAGTGGTAAATCCCTTGTGTGAGGTGATGCTCAGCTCCAGCCCATTTCCAGGCCTGGAGTCCAAACCCAAATCCCACCCTGCAGCCTGTGTGTCATGCACATGCATTGTTCTCTTTCCTAGCCACTCACTAGCAAAATTAAGACAAAATGTGTAGAAATACGATCTTTTGGGCTTTCTCATTTCATAATACATGTATGCTTTTATGGCGCAGTGATTCCAAATATCTAGAACTTTTTTTGCTTGTTTTATCTGGAAAAAGTGTGTTGTTGTTTATTTGCTTTTTTTTCTGTTTTTTTAAACTTGAATCCAGTTTAACTCTGGTCTTGTAAGCCAAGGAGATATGTAAGAGTTTCATATTTCTATTGATCTCCGTGAGAGTCCTTGCTGCCTGTTATGGGGACCACCCGTAACAGCAGTAAAAGTGTGGCTGCTTAACCCCTGCTCAGATATTGCTGTGGGAAAGCTGCCCTACCTATGGTTTCTTTCTCTCCATCACTCTCTCTTTTCAAGCAGTCTGCAACTTTTTAAACTCTGCTGGAGTTTTAACTCCATTTGAAAGTTCAGAGTAGAAAAGGTTTCTTCATCTCTTCAACATGTTCTTCCTGCTTTCCAGATAAAAACCATCTTGAGTGGGTTCATTATTAGGGGCTACCTGGGAAAATGGACACTTTTAATCAAAACAGTCACCTTGGTTCTGGTGGTGTCTTCAGGCCTCAGCCTTGGGAAAGAGGGCCCGTTAGTCCACGTGGCCTGTTGCTGCGGAAACTTCTTCAGCAGCCTTTTCTCAAAGTACAGCAAGAATGAAGGAAAGAGAAGAGAGGTGAGGCTGGCTTACAAATTTCTAATTTCCCTGTCTGGATACTTGGGGTTTCAAACTACTCATGCCTTGTATGTAAACATTTTCTTTGTAGGTTCTTTCAGCTGCAGCCGCTGCAGGAGTTTCTGTTGCCTTTGGGGCTCCAATCGGAGGTGTGCTTTTTAGTCTGGAAGAGGTGAGACCTGGCAGTTCACTTGCTTCAATAAATATACATTAATCTGATACTTTTCTCCAAGATTACTCATTATTTTTCAAGTATTTATATGCTTATTTTTTCTTCTAAAACAAAAATAATCTATGATTTCTAGTAATAAGAAATAACCAGATATTTTAGCATAATCTGAGTAGCAGAAGGGCACTGGCTTTCTGGAAACAAATTAGATGATTAATATAGAAATATATCCTTGTGCTGAGGTTTTTCCAGCCTTCAGCTTGCTAATGCATGGACCAGGCTGTCAAGCATTTCTTATACTCTCTGGACAGCAACTCTGGATTTAAATTTATTGATTTTAAACTAGTTGCTACTCCTTTTCTGAAATCTGAAAATGCCTTTTCTGATACCTTTGTGAACACGTTCTGGCTGTGGTAAGGACTAGTGCTCGCAGTAAAGTCAAATGAAAGAGATGGTGATGGTAGCTAAAGGAAGCACCCTCTGTCACATGCAGTGAAATGTTTATGGTCTTTGTTTGGTTTTAGGTCAGCTACTACTTTCCTCTAAAAACCCTCTGGAGGTCATTTTTTGCTGCTCTCGTGGCTGCCTTCACACTGAGGTCCATCAATCCTTTTGGAAACAGCCGTCTGGTCCTGTTCTACGTGGAATACCACACCCCTTGGTACATGGCCGAGCTCTTCCCCTTCATCCTGCTCGGCGTCTTTGGGGGCCTCTGGGGGACCCTCTTTATCCGATGCAACATTGCCTGGTGCAGGAGGCGAAAAACCACCAGGCTTGGGAAATACCCAGTGCTGGAGGTCATCGTGATAACAGCTATCACTGCCATCATCGCCTACCCCAACCCCTACACCCGCAGGAGCACCAGCGAGCTCATCTCCGAGCTCTTCAATGACTGTGGTGCCCTGGAGTCCTCGCAGCTCTGCGACTACATCAACGACCCGAACATGACCCGGCCCGTGGATGACATTCCCGACAGACCTGCTGGCCCCGGAGTCTACTCTGCCATGTGGCAGCTGGCCTTGGCTTTGGTGTTCAAAATTGTCATCACGATCTTCACTTTCGGCATGAAGGTAACTCGGGGCCGGGCGCAGGAGCTGCCGCGAGCGCAGGGCACAGATGGGCTGCCACGGGCAGCTGCTTCCTCTGGCAGGGCTCGCCTGCCTCTGACCTGCCCCAGCCACGGGGCTGTCACTGGGATGCTGCTGGCTCACCTGCCAGCACCTTGCCCTGTGTGTGGGCCCCTGTGGCAGCAATGAACAGATCCCTGCTTTCCCACCTTCTCGTCTTCTGTGGTTTTGTTAAGTGAAAAAGAAATCTGTATGGGAGTTTAAACCTGCTGCTGCCAATAAGCAATTTCGAGATGATTCCCGCTGCAGCTGTTTTTTAGCTGTCTCATGGATATGGGCTATTTACAGTGTTGTTTGTCTTGTTGGATTAATGTCTTAATGTGCCTCAAGGTAGCTATGCTCAAGGAAGTAATAATTTTAAATTTACTATTTTACACATTTAGAGCGTCACAAAAATATAGAAGTGGTTGAAAAGGTCTATTTTTGGATCTTTTTAAGCACTGTAGCTTGGGAAAAAAAGAGGAATGGATGAGACGACTAACTGATGTGTCATTTGAATATTCTGGATTTGCAGCTTTTTCCTTCAACAACTCCTTCTTCCCATAAATGAGTGATGAAAGGTCCAAGAACAATTTATCTAAGCTTTCAATATATACCAAGCTGTTTGTGGTGAACTCTATATATCTGATTAATAGAGCACATAAAACCAGGTTCTGTCTGTCTACAGCTCCTATTATCTGAGCATTTATTTCTGGATCTGATGGCTGCAGACAATAAGAAGTTTTTCTTAGTTATACACTATGCTTTATATCGTGCTCAAAACTAAAGTATCTCATCTTTCTCTTAAACACTACACTTGAGCTGAGGATCCATTTTAGCCTTTCACTCTAGAAACTGATTAATGGCTGACAGCCCATTCTTACGGTTGTTCATTAAAAGCTTTGGTTCTTTATTTGAAATGTGGTTCTTTATTTATCCTATATATAGGATTTGTTAGAAATTTGTTAGAAGTAATTAACAGTTTTGACCAGTCTGTGAAAGAACAGACAAAATATCTTTACCCACTAAATCTAGAAGACTCAATTGGACTGCATCAGCAAAGTTAACACTATATGGTGGGGGCTCTAGCATCTGCTGTTATCAGCCCTAGTGCCTCTGGGCCATGCTGATGAGGTGATTAGTTAAGTACTCTAGGAAGCTCAAGGTATATTTTCAGACTGAAAAATATGTCATAGGCTTTCCTCTCTGAAAACAACAAAAGCTCCCTGCAAGCCCTTGTCACAGATCTGAATTGTCTTCTCCAGCAGGAAATATATCTCCAGCTTGCTGGTTCACTTGACATCTAAGAGGAAATGCACTTAGCCAAGGCAAAGTGAATTTTTATTTTCTTTTTTTCCCCTCCCTTCTCATTTCAATACTGTTTTTTAATGGTTTGTGACTTGTCTGTATAGCAGACATCAAAGTTATGATTCACAGAGCTTCTTGGAAAATATATTGTAAACTGAGATGGAGAATTAGCTGCCTCTGAGCAGTCAGCCTCCTTTCTCTGAACTTTTATTCTACATTTGACATTTAATTTAAAATCTGGTCTGATTTAGCCTGGAAATGTAGTAATAAAACCATAAAGTGCTCCATCTGATAGAGGGTGAAATCAAGATGTTATTTTCAGTTAAGCTTATTCTCAAGCCTATGACAGAACCATCAGCAGCTCCTGACTTCCTGCTGAGAAAGCAATAAAGGCAAAGCCAGGAACATCTTGACTTCAAAAGCAAACTATTATTCAGAAACAGCATTTATCTCCCTAATTCAGTGGGATGCAGCAGGTGAGATTCAAAATTTCTTTAAAAAATGCACTAACATTTTTATAAAGCTATTAATACACATGGAGCCACATAAACTCAGTCACTGCAGAAAACTGTCAGGGCACGGGGATCAGCACTGTAGGCTGCCACGAGGCTCTGGAAGCTTGGTTCTCTTACTGTTAATAAAAATTGTTTGATACTGGTAATTTTTCTCAAGGTGCTCATGTGTCTATATTTCATTCCAGATCCCTTCAGGCCTTTTTATTCCTAGCATGGCTGTCGGAGCCATGGCTGGCAGGATGGTTGGGATCGGAGTGGAGCAGCTGGCGTATCACCATCATGACTGGATCATCTTCAGGAACTGGTGCAGGCCTGGGGCAGACTGTGTCACACCAGGGCTTTATGCTATGGTGGGAGCAGCAGCGTGCTTGGGTATGGTCTCTGCTGGTCACTGGTTTGTGTGTGACCAACACTGATGTTTGTGGATGTGCTTAGGAGGGCCTTGTGTTTGTGTTAGCTGCTGTGTTGGCATTTCTGGGTGCAACAGAGGTTGAAATCAAGATATGATGGGCCAGAGAATTGGCAGCTTCTTCTACTGGTTGCTCCAGTGATCTGCCAGGTAGTCAGCAACAGAAAGGCTTGCAGTCATCGATGCCTACTCCTTGTAATCTGCCAAAAAGCACAGAAAAGGAAAGAAAAAAAATGAAGTTAGGCTGCAGGTTTCCAAGCAGGAGTATTTCTACTCGCATTTTTTCCATTTGATGTAATGAAATTCACTGTAACTCAACTAAAGCTGCTTACTTGTTTAGACTGTGCTCGCTCTCAGTGCAGGGAAAAAACATCCCAGTTCTGGCTAAATTCTAAGCTACACAGAGGTAAAAATTCTGGGTCTTATTTTGGCTGTGTGTCACTCTATGGTCAACTGAGCTGTATTTTGGTTTTCATTTTGATCATAGGCCGGTATTGAGTTACACTCAATCAATAAGATTTATTGGATATAACAGCAATGATCTGTTAACTATTAAGGCAAGATCATTGAATAATACCTCACATATCAAATTTCTAGCCATAGATGCAACAAGAATATTATAAGCATACCATCTGAACATGTTTTTACCTGATCGTATCTCTCCCCTTGTGTACTTGCATATTCTATCTCCTTTTGTTGCTGTTATTGATATCATCATCAGCGGGTGAAAAAATAGTGGAGAAGCATAACACATGACTAATGTGATTGGGTAGGTTTGAAATGGAAGGTGTACTCAAGGAAGAGCTGGAAAAGTTTCAGATTTGGATGCTCATATTGGAAAAGCAGGATCATTTGTGTGATCAATATAGAGGAAGGAAGGGTGAGATTTGCTTGAACATTTAATGTCTGTAATGTAGATGTCAACACCTGAGCTTAACTGTCTTGGTACCCCTTACAGTCGAAACAGAAAAATGAGGTATGGGAAAGATCAGTCTTACCTGGCAATACACATCTGAAACCAGATGAACAGATGAATTTGGCCTCAAAAGGGCCTGTTTTTATCTAGAGATTATGAAGGCAGTCTGGATCATTGCTTTGGATGTGAACATCCACAGCAGTGTAGACACATTAAAAAAAGCTAGAATGAATCTTACTGTCCAAACAAGTTAAGCACTTCCTCTTTTTGATAAATGATCTTGATGTTCATAAACAAGATAATACACAAAAATTTGGCTCTGACATTGCAGTTGATCTGCTAGTCAGCATAGAATCATAGAAGCATAGAATATGCTGAGTTGGAAGGGACCCATCAGGATCATGAAGTCCAAATCCTGTCCCTGCACAGGGCACCCAAAAAATCCCACCATGGGCCTGAGAGCCATTGTCCAAATGCCTCTTAAACTCTGTCAGGCTTGGTGCTGTGACCACTTCCCTGGGGAGCCTGTTCCAGTGCCCAGCCACCCTCTGGGTGAAGAACCTTTTCCTAATATCCAACCTAAACCTCCCTGACTCAGCTTCATGTGGTTTCCTTAGGTCCTGTGGTCACCAGAGGGAAGAGATCAGTGTCTGCCCCTCTGCTTCCCCTTGTGAGAATGTTGTAGACTACAATGAGGTCTCCCCTTAGTGCCCTCCAGGCTGAACAGAACAAGTGACCTCAGCCACTCCTCAAAATGCTTCCCCTTCAGACCCTTCACCACCCTCCTTTGGATGGTTTCTTATTAGAAGAATAATGTCTTTTTTATGTTGTGGTGCCCAAAACTGCACACAGGGCTCAAGGTGAGGCTACAATTTCTTCCTCTTTTAAAAGGTCCAAATTTAGGTGCAGTGGTTTTTAATAGTATGGTGAGACATACAGTAGAATGGTCACAGCTTGTACTTAAGCTGTTTTGTACCAAAACCTATCTTGCCTAAAGTAAGAAATATGGAGTAAGTATTAAATGATCCTTGCTCTGGTGTTTGCTCTCAGCTTTTCACAGTCAGAAGTTTAAGGCATTCCTCAGATGAAATTCATATCTGGATCATAGTGTTATGTAGTCAACAATCTAATATTTCTGTATGCTGCTAGATAAAAAGCATCTTTTAATGACCTGTTTCTGATTTTTCTCATCTAAAATGGGGCTGTATTTTGAGACCTAAAAATAGCAGATTTATTACATTTACCTTTTGAACAGAGGCAAAGAAATGTTACCTAATAATTCAGAGATACATAGACACTTGTCCTCAGTTATGTGATTATTTTTATCGTTTAGTGTAAACTGAAGCAGCAAGGAGCTTACTTATGAAATTAATACGGAAAGACTAGATTGAAAAATACAGCTACAACCCTGCCTATGGCTGTCTGCCGGGATGGCCTCAAACCAAGCTGTACACAGTTCAAACTGTATTACTATAGTGATATCAAAAGCAAGGGTTTAAGCTGTAACACGGCTCTTGCAGTGGCCCTCAGCTGTTCTAAGGCAGGATTTTGTAACCATGTTGTGCCCAAAGATAATGCTCAGCTTTTTCTTCAGTATGACTGCAATAAATAGGGTGGTGTGAAGGCCACCTCTCCACGCTCCTACCTGCCTCAACCGTGGTACTTAACTGGTTCTTGCAGTCATTTTAGAGGGCTAATGGCAGGGTTCAATTTTACTTTCTCAAGTATCCATTAAAGCTGATTTTTTTTGGCATCCTTTCTGGTTTTAAAGCTCTGTCTTTTAGCATTCATTGTTTGCTTTTCCATGTTAGCAACTTTGGCACGAGCAGGTTCACTCAACCTTTTTGATGAAAATTGCAGTAGATGAAAAATACCTTTCTTCAGTGAAATAAGCCTAAAAGTATAAGGGCAAAGTACTCAGCATAAATAATTACATGCTTTTTTGAGTGTAAGGCTCAAAAATATAAATGAGTTGCTTAGTATGTATACCAGCACTGAGAGAAACTTGAGT
This sequence comes from Pachycephala philippinensis, assembly GCA_013397055.1. Taxonomy (NCBI): domain Eukaryota; kingdom Metazoa; phylum Chordata; class Aves; order Passeriformes; genus Pachycephala; species Pachycephala philippinensis. Next base: position 305,394 of record VWZT01006486.1, read on the forward strand.
CTTTTCCTTGCTGGCAGGTGGTGTTACTCGAATGACGGTCTCTCTGGTGGTGATTATGTTTGAGCTAACTGGAGGCCTGGAGTACATTGTACCTCTTATGGCTGCAGCTGTCACAAGCAAGTGGGTGGCAGATGCCTTTGGAAAAGAAGGGATCTATGAAGCTCACATTCATCTGAATGGCTACCCCTTCCTGGACGTGAAGGATGAGTTCACGCACCGAACCCTGGCCACTGACGTGATGAGACCCAGGCGAGGCGAGGCTCCTCTCTCTGTCCTGACACAGGACAGCATGACAGTGGAGGATGTCGAGACACTTATCAAGGAGACGGATTACAATGGCTTTCCAGTGGTGGTTTCCAAAGACTCGGAGAGACTTATTGGGTTTGCACAGAGACGAGAGCTGATCCTTGCAATAAGTAAGTAGAGTATCAGTGTGCAAAAGTTTGATTTTGAAAGGAGTTTTTATAAGGTGGGAGGTTAGCAGTGTTACTTACCTTGAAGAATGGATAAACAAGGACCAAATCTAACTTTTTCTTCAAATCTGACTTTTACAGGTTGCTAGGACCTGGAAGCTTTCCTACTGCATCATACCACCTGGTAGCATTTTGTGGGCTTGACCCTTGTAGGTTTAATTTTGCTGTCACTCAAAACAGTAAAATAAAATTCTTCTAGAGACAACAGAGAGAAACTCAGCTCATAGGGCCAGAGTTTTTGTCAGAACCAGATCAAAAGCCAGTGCAGTGCTCAGCTTCTTTCAGTCTCCATGGGCTTCCAGAAGCGGCTGGGGCAGGCATGGATTTTGTCACCCAGTGATGAAATACCCTGTGCTTCTTTCTGTTGCTCTGTCTCAGTTTTTCCTCACATGCAGGCTTTTAGTGCTACAGGTGGAAAGCTTTTCAGTGGACAGTGTTTTTTGGTAAAAATGGCTGAATTTTGTCTGGCATCCAGGAGAGAGCTGTCTGGTTGCCTGAGAGTCTGAGTCCAAGTCATTAAAGATTTTAACTGTCAGGTCCTTTCCTGGTTGATCTGATGACTAAGTGAGGATTGAAGAACAAGTATATTGGATGAAAACAAGTGTTCTCACCTTTTCTGGAGCCAGGGCATCCAGAACTGCAGAGGTCTGCAAGGCTGGCCCACTGTCTGCTCCCAGTGCTGGCAGTCCTGTGGTGTTGAGGGCCAGCTGGGCAGGTAGGCAAGATGCCATCTGGGCATGGCTGCCTTGTACTTTGCAGGGGAGTGGAATGTCTGGTATATCCAAATCTCCTTGACTTGGAGTTATTCTTCTCTGCATGGTCTTGTTTCATCCCTGTTATTCAGGCACCTTTAAAAAGCTGTTGTCTCGTGTGGAAATTCACGTATTTTTCAGACAAGAAAATTAATAAATGGAAAATTTATCTTATTTTTGGAGGTCACTTTACAGCTCACTTCCCACAAAGCTAAAACAAAAATTTGAAAAAACAGTTGTCTTTAAAGCATGTGTTTTAGATGTATTTAGCCTGCCCTGGGTCTGTCTTTTACACTGCCCATGCTGTGTCATGGCTTTAACACTTGGTACCTTCTGACGTTAGTAGTCTTTTGCACCTCCTTTTCAGGAAGGTATGTCAGTGGGAAAATTGCATGGACTGAAGATGCAGAGCCCTCACTTTAAAATCAGAAAGATCAGAGGCTGCTTGAAGCCAGTCAAAGAACTTTGAGGAGCTCAGTCTTTTAATTCAGGTCATAAATGGCAGTGTGGCTGAATGGTCTTGCCAGAAGATGTGAGAAAGTGTCCAGCTATGAACTGATAACAAAGAAATCAGTTAAAATTAAACTCAGTAAACATTTAGATCAAAATGCTTTCCTGTTCAAAAATTGTTTCTTTGACATCTGCATTTTTCAGAGGAAAAGGTACTGTCTCCTGATCAGTTCTAGTTAAGAGTATCTTTTGTAGGAAATGAGACAGAACTTAGATTTAAAATCAAACTGTTATATGCACAGATAAGTTTTCCTAAAATCCTCAGCCATCAGTGACCTTTAGTGTTCCTTTTCTCCTTGGGCTGAGTGTGACTGCTCTCATTCTGTGCTGACACTATGATAAATGGTTAATCTTTCCAGTATGGTTTGTGTCCTTTTGACTTAAAACCTCAACTTGGTTTTGAAAGACACAGTGTATGGTTCCAGTACAGGGCAGGGCAAACCATGCTAGCAACCTTTTGATTGCTAATCCTCTTTCTCTGAAGCTGCTTTGCCTGAATTTCAGGAGTTATTGCTCATCCTTACCACAAGGGTAGCTAAGGTGTTCTGAACCTCCGCCTCACCTTGCTTCATGGTTGTGATCATGGAGCCATACTCCAAGTCTCCTTAAGCCATAAAATTACTTAGCAAGAGATAAACATCACACATGGTGAAGCATCTCTTATCCACCTGTTCAGGTTCGCCTGCTCAGCCTGACAGAGGTGCAGGAGTTACATCTCAGAACAGCATAAGGCCTCTCTGTGCAGCACTTCAGCCAGGGAATGAGGTCTAACGAAAAGCAGAGTCAGGCCCACTCCAGTATCTCTTCTTTCACGGGCATCTCTTTTTTCATGACATTGTGCCCTGCAGAAGGCCTCCTCAGTTTGAACTAGCTCTGGTATCTCTACATAAGAACATTTTGCACTTCATAGAGACATGGTTTCAACCAAGCATTTCAGCTTCTTTCTCAGGCCCAATTAAGTGTGCATCAGCAGTATGGTGGTCCAGGGAATACTCTGAGGAAGTACTCCAATTCCCTCACACATCTGCCTTCTTGGATGAAGGCAATAGCTGCTGAGTCTTGCGTCAAATACCTGTTCCCACACAGCTATCTGCCCCATGATTTACCCCTACATAATTTCTTTGTTACTGAGTGGAGCCCTGAGCATGCTCCAGAAATGCATCAATACCTGTAAAGTGAATGGCAATGCCATTTCCAATTGCTCAGAAGCATCCTCAGGAGGATTGTGTCCTTCCACTGATCTTTGTTGAGTAGGCAGGCAGGTGAGGTGGCAGAGTCACCCTCTGGGAAGAGGTGTCTACATTTTAGATGACACCTACTTTACAGTCTTACAGAGGGGAGTTTTTGACACTGTAAAGCTTTTCTTAAATTTAGCCAGCTCCAGAGGCACCATGCAAAAGGCAGAGCCTTGGACAATATCCAGGTGGCCTGTATAATATGCTTTTTCCAGTGTGGAGTTGAGAGATCAACATAGTTGATATAGGCTGTGAAATGTGAACCCCTGAATATGAGAGGCTGTTTCACATTTGGGAGAATTAATCCACTCTCTAGCTATGACAAGAGCCTTCTGCATAGATTACTCTGTAAAACCAGACACAGTAACCCATTTGCTTGGCTCTTTCTGTTAATCTCTATCTGTTTTTCTTACCCACTGACTGCAGAAATGATCTGCTCTTCTGTTGTACCTTTACTCTCACTCCTCCATCCAGTGAGACTGCATACAAAATCCACCATTTTTCTGATGCCACTGAATTTACTCCATAGTACTACATCATTCAAATTTCTCTAGAGAGGTGTTTGACATGGAAGAGTGAAATCATGGCTTTGGCTAATCACTGTTGTTCAGGGTCACTGCTGCCTTGGGAACAGCAATGTGGTAACCAAAATGCTTGGCCCTATTTCGTAGGGTGCAGCTTTGGGAAGGAAATACCTAGCTGTCAAAGGTTTTTATCAAAGGGTGGGAGTTACCTTCAGTTTGATTAATGCTACCTCTTAGCACAGATCATATATCAAAGAACTATGCAGGCATATTCACACTTGAAACTAGATGTATGAATTGAAACAAGCTGAGACAAAACTAACATCGTTCCTGTAAATTGCAATAGGGCTTGTAATATGTGGGGTGAGAAGGTTGAGAGTCATATACTGTACTGATACTAGGTTTGAGCCAGCACTGCACCAGTTCCAGAAATATGACAAGACAATGATCGTTAAATGTAAAAAGAAATTGCAGCTGGAACATGTTGGAAACCATCAGTGTCTAACATTACAAGTCACAGGAGCAGGTTGCTGCACTCTGATTGGTGGCAGAGAGTTCCAAGAATATTTACATATGCTTTGAGTATGAGTTGCTATACCTCTCAAGAACAGAAGCAACCTATGTTAATTGAAGGTAATAATTTAACTATTTCCTAGAATGGATAAAAAAAAAAAAAGAGTTTTGTCAGGGCCAAACACATTATATGCTTATTCTGGGGAGAGAAAAGTTGTCTGTCATTTGGAAATGTGTCTCATAAAATGTTTATGCCCTGTAGTGTTGAGTAGAGATGAGGTAAACACTACAAAAAAAATAAACTACTCCAATGGTAAGTGTTCTTCTTGGAGCATACTTTAAGTGAAAGGCTTATACTGATCATGTAAACTCCAGATATAGTGTGATGTTCACTTTGTAGTTTGATCAAAGTATTAATGATAGCTTTTGAACTTTTGAAAGTGGTCATATATGTGCTGTTTACCCCTGTATTTTTTCCTCCCTTCACTATTTTCCTTTAAGTAGGAAGCTAATTTCTTTATCCTTTTTAAAATCTAGATATGCAAACTATTTAAGGTGTTAAGTGTAAACCCACAAAATTTACCCTGCATGCCAGAGAGGTGTGCTGGTCTAGAACAACATCCGCACTGCCCCTGGATCCTTGGAATGTGAATTTGTCTTTCCCCAGCTTTGTGTTCATAAATCCATTTGCCACGTCCACATTTTCCCAACTCCACTGAAGAGTTTTGCTCCAAGCCAGCTGGGATCTTACACAGCTGTTGACTCCACTCCTTCAGCCATGTAATAAAGTTTCTGTTATGGTTCTCACAATGGAGGAAATTACATACAGTCGTTTGAATTTGACAGAAATTGAATTAGTGAAGTTTGTGAATGAAATGAGCTGTATATTTATTCAGAAAAGCATTTTCCTAACCAAGGAAAAGTGTGTCTTTAAAAATATCACTTACATTTGCTTTGAGGGAGCAATGTCTCAAGGAAATTTAAGTTTACTCAGTAACTCAAATTTCTGGGACATCAGTACCTTAAAAACAAAAACAAACCTTGCTTTTCAAAGGAAGAATTTTTTTATTGTCAAGCTTAATTCACTATCTACACCAATCTTTGTGTTGTGCAGAGAATGCAAGACAGCGTCAGGATGGGGTGGTGAGCAACTCCATCGTGTACTTCACTGAAGACCCCCCAGAGCTGCCACCCAACAGCCCCCATCCTCTGAAACTGCGGCGTATTCTCAACCTGAGCCCTTTCACTGTCACTGACCACACACCCATGGAGACCGTGGTAGATATTTTCCGAAAACTTGGACTCCGGCAGTGTCTGGTCACTCGCAGTGGGTGAGTAGTTGACTGTCAAGTGACTATTTTAATTTTATCTTATTTTGTGAGTGGATGAATGAGGGAACCTCGCCCGTGTCTTTCCAGGGCAGCAAAAGAAGTCAGGCTCGGGACCAAAATGGTGCTTGCAAGGTGTTATATTTCATTCTGTTCTCCAAAATCCTTAGTGTATTCTCATTCAGATAAGGTAAAAATAAATACAAAATAAGCTGTTCTGACTTCCACTATCATTCAGTTTTCAACAGAGGCAGGTTTGGCAAGCAGTATTGTTTGCAAAGAATGTGCCTGTTTCAAGACATCCAGCTAAACTAGATGCTTGTGAAGATTGTAATAAAGGTGTCACTGGACGAAAATTAATCTGTTCAACTTTCTTTGTTGGGCAATGGAAAGGTGTATAAACCAAAGGCCTTCGAAGAACAACTGAAGGAGGTGGGCAAACACAAAATTAGGAGAATAAGAAGCTGCACCATGTGGACTAGAAAATAAGTCTAAGAAAATGTGGACTAGAAATAACATCCCATAGTTCCAATAGAATTTGAGCTATTTGGGCATCATGGCTCATCCCAGGATCTAGGGATAGCAGGATAGCCAAACCGGAGCCATCACTTCCAAATGTGGAAGACTAAAATTTATTCTTCTGTTAAAATGCATTTTTGTTATTCAAAAATATTGCATGTCAGTTGTTACTGTCAATGCAGTATCCTCAGCATTAAGAAAATAAGAACCATTATTGGGACAAAGATTTAGATTCTGATTTTAGGTGCCTAGTTCTTGAGTTTTAGAACTTACAAGAAATGAAAGGTGGAAAAACTATTAACAATGACATAGTTTCAAAATTCAGTGCCTAATGGTCTTCAAGGACTGGAAGTAAAAGCCCTTGAATACTAAGGGTTATGAAATTTTTGACTCTTGGGGCCAGACATCCCATAGGCCTCATCTTTCTTGACAGATATAACTCATGTTCACATAAGTGAGAAATTATCATTTAAATTTGAAGGAATTATGCTGTCAGACAGTGAGAGTTTCAGAAATCCTGTGCTTTAGCTTACTTTGTGTATTACCAAGCCCTGATGCCTTGAGTTTGATTGCTGGTCTTCTGCAGCCTGAGCCTAAGGAAACTTATTATTTTGTTGTACAAAGTGTTAGTTGTTGTAGCTCCTCACTCAGCCATGTTCCCAACAAAAAGATGTAACAAGCCAAAGTATTTCACTTCCTTATCGTGGCTGGGGTAGTAGAAATACATGAGGTGAGAATAATTTTATAAGAAGATAGTAATTGGGGAATAGATGAGATGGACATGGACAGTACTGTATGGACGCACTCATAAAATGTCCCTGCACCTGAACAAGGAAAAAACCTGGATGATACATGAGATGATTGTTGACCTTTCATTTCCTTTTCTCCTATAGGAGGTTGCTGGGTATCATAACTAAAAAGGATGTATTAAGACATATGGCTCAAATGGCAAACCAGGACCCTGAATCTATCATGTTTAACTAGACTGGTAAAGAAGAAGAAAGTAACCCCAAAGGAATCCCTTCTAGGTTAACACAAAGGCTGTGTTTGGTGTTTCATCTTGCTTAAAGAGAAAAAGGTAATGTATATGAGGAATGGCCTGATACGCCTCTGACAGAGGGAGTGGATGCAGAACAGCACTTATTTCATGAGGAAGGCTGTTTAGAAGCTCTGAGCAGCTGCAGACATCAAGCTGTGTTTCCTTAATGAGATTCCCCACAGCTCAGTTGGAGTGCTGGTGGGTGTAAGTGACGCGGTGCTTAGAGACAAAGAGCCAGGAGCACCAGGGGGAGGCATCAAGGTCACAGTAACTCATGAGGCAGGTGTGAAGAGCAGCAGACACTGTTTATGTACAAGCTGCTAAGAGATACAAAGGTTTGTGCTCCAAGCCAGAGAGTGTAGATGAGTAATGTCAATTGCTTTTGTTACTGGAATCATGGCTATTTATTTGCTACTGAGTTATACCATTTTCATGACGGACAAGAATTGTCATATTTTTAAATGAAAGATTTTGTCATCTTCATTTATTTTGTAAATGTTTAATGAATCAAGACTGGAGTTAAGTCCTAAGAAAAGAGTAAGAGTACGCCTCAACTCACTTTAAAATGTAGTGTCCCTTGCTCCCTGCTTTAGTCTTTTGAATTTTATACTGCTTAGCATTTCTGTCCAACAGCTTCCCCTTATTAATGTTAAAATGGGATTTATTTGTAAGAATTTATTATCTCTCTATGCAATTTTGCATACAAGTACTGTAAAATTTAGTATTTTGTGGTTTGCTGTGGTAACTGGAAAAAATATAGAAGCCCATAAAATAGTTTTCAAAAGCACTAAAAGGACAGTGGTATCCATCTCTCATCAGTGTTAGTGACAAGAGATTGAATCCCTCACCTGTCTTCCCTTGTGTACATCACCATTTTTCACAAATGAATGAAATTCTGCATTGATTCTTGGTTCTCCACTTAGATCCTTTTTGTCATTGCTCTTTCTTGGCATTTGTCTGCACCTGCCAAGAGATTGCTGAAATTAATTTAACAGTCACAGACATGTATTCTGTAAGAGATCTACTTTTTATGCACCTGTCAGTCATAGGACTGTGGAATCAGTCTCCACAACACTGTGGCTGGATAAGATCAGAGGGACTGAGAATGCAAATGTTCATAGGAAAGGTTTAAGTATTTATCTGTTTGCACCAAGAACACAAGATTTAACAGACCCTGGTAGAGACCTCTAAGTCACTCAGGTAAAAGTGCTAAATTTTTCTAAACCCTTGTTCTGGTCCTGTGTGAGATGCAGAGGGTCAACCCTTTAGTCAATACTGCTATCAGCAACAGAATACCAAATTATACTCTCTGTAACACATAACTCACACTACCCAGGGTTTGCTTTATAGACATAAACTTAAAGATTGGGGAAAGGTTGTGTTCTAACTTAGATGCCCTGAATCCCCTTCAGACCTCCTGGTCCCTTCATTTAGGCATCTAAGACCTCTGGTGTTTTTGTTCAGATTCACACAGATAACAGTGGTGTTCAGGTGGTCCTCATGGACAGAGATGAGCAGTGTCCTTTCATGCCAGAGCAGCCTGTTGCTTACTGCAGCCCAAACCCAGCCTGTTGATCTGACATGTAGGCAATGTGCATGATTATTGTGTCCCTGAACTGAGACAACCACTCAGGTGCACCCTGAGTTGGATGCCACAGTTATATGTCACAAATTCCTCCCCTTATCTCCAGTGACCCTGCTTCCTTCTGGCATGTGTCCCTCTGCATTCACACGGAGTATGGCCCAAATTGCTGAAGTAAAAGGAACGGAAGTAAAGGGATAATTGTAATCTGTTAAGTACTCCACTTAACAATGGTGTTTGCAACAGACTGACATAAATATATGTAGCTCTGGCCAAAGCCCATAAATATATCAGTGTATACTTTTTGTTAGCTGAACAGCTGCAGTACAATGTATTATTAAAGGGATATTGTTAAAACTATGTAAACTATAGAACTGAGCAACCCCTTTCTTCTGAAAATAGGAAATACAACATAATACGGTTATTTCTTATGTTTTTCTGTCAAGCTGTCAGAAGCCAAACTCATAAAAAGCCAACCAACTCAACAACAAAGCTTGTAAACACTAGATTCCCTCACTGAATGGAGATGCCATCATAAAATCAGTTCGTTCCCACAACGAAATCCAAGTGTGGCTTTATACAATTGTCAGTTTCTACCCATAACTTCTAGAATGTAAGGGATTTAGACTAAGATAAATAGGCTGTCTTTTGAGAGCAATCTCATTCTTGGATTAAAACTGTATGACCACGTTCTACTCTTCCATATTTGCTAACAGGAACCAATATAGTGTATCAAGACTGAAAAACACTGTCATTTTCTGAGAAAAAGACATGGGGTTGCTTAACTGAGGTTAATCTGGCTATGAATACGAATTCACATGTGTATTGACTTGGATTATCAGGTTAAACTCAGTCTGTGGTTATGCATAGGCATAGACTTGTGTGGTTAATTCCCATTAATACCCAGAGGCCTGATTTACTGAAACCAACAGTCACCCCTGTGATAGCTTGTTGATTTGCCTTATTAGACTACTTAGGAGGAGCCCTTGGGGCTCAAAAACAGGATCCAGAAGATCAACTGGTGGTTTGCAGCAAACAACAGAAGGAATTGAGATTTATGGAGTTGTTGTGGGAGCAGTTTGACCCTGGACTACCACCCAAATAAAAGGCAGGTAAATGGGTGTACAGCTCTCTTCTATCAAACACATTCCTTTCTAGATGGAAGGCTTTAAGTACCTAAGGGGTCAAGGGAAAAACCTTTGGACATGTAACCATGTAGTGCTGCTCCTTGTTCCAGTTTCTGTTCAAAATATGTTAAACCCTTCAGAGCAGGGGCTGCTACCTGGCTGTCCAGAAATGGCACACTCATGGCTAGCTTCAGCTGCTTGCTGTTATCATCAGGGTGAGGCTGGTGCTAGAATGACATGGAGGGCTTTGAAACAGGACAGACTTTGCTAGTTAGAAAACTTCCTCCATGCTACAGCCTTTATTGCTCTTCACATTGATGTCTGAAAGGGAACACCCTTAATATAAATTAATAACACACTTGTCTCAAAAAATGCAGTTATGATGTAATGATTTAATTTATTTCCCCATAACAAGCCCATTATCAGACACTGTTTTCCATCTGTGTTCCAAAATTTGTCTCAGAAGGTACTGAATAGACTCCAAGAGGCATAGATCTCAGGCTTAACTATTTATTAGAATTTGTAGATATCAAGATAGTCATGTAGCATTATCAATCTGAGTTACATTAGTATTTTAGTATATACTGCTGACTTTATGCAACCTCAGTTCAGTCCTTCAAGCAGTTGACCTTCAAAAATGCCCAACTAAACTAAACAGGAGAATAAAAATCTTTGATGCAGGTTTAGTATTGTACATTTGTTTTGCATGAATTGTGTTCAGTTACATTCCGCTTCTGATGTGTACTTGAAGCAATCTGTACCAGAAAGTTTAATGATAAAGTACAGAAATGGATGATGTTAGACAGACCCTTTGGCTGTCCAAGTGATACTAATTATTAATTCTTATGCTTTGAAGGAGCAGAAAAAGAATGTTTAAGAATTACAGGAGACTCACTGATTCCGTGTTGGAATGACACTATATTTATGACTATAGTTTTGCTTTGGTTCTGTTTGTTGTTTTGGTTTTTTTTTTTAATTGTAGAAAACAGTGTATATGTTGCACCTTATAAAAAACAATGTTTGGACTCTATTTTTTAAATAAAACTGACTTACAGTACTGGAAACATTTCTCGGACATCTTATTAATTAGAGAAGTATTTCACTTAATGTCTGTATAATTGTTATGTTTCCTTTTCTCACTTTTAGGGATAAATCAAGCCTGAGGTCTAGAGATGTAGGATATCCAATTCGGTTATGGGTTAGGTGATATTAAGAAGGGAGTCAGTAAAGTTCACGCAGCAGACTTCAGAGCATCAACCTTGAAAGCTGGGTATTTTATTTTCAGAGAAAAATATTTTTTCTTCAGCATGAGAAATACACTAGAAAACTAAAAAGAGAAGAAAAACGATTTATCTAACCAGGTTATTCTGTCTACAATAATCATTAAACTTTAAAACTAGATGTTGCAAAGCCCCTATGATACAATTTTTGTATATATTTTTCAGTTGCACTTTAACTCAGAGCTAAGATCAAAGACTGAAAATGACAGGTTCAATCATCCCCATTTAATTGGATTAGACATACCCTAAATCTCTGTCAGACGCTAAATTCTAGGTAGTAGCAAAGAATATGAGCTTGATCCTGATCAACATACTAACTAAAATGAACATGCCAGCAATATCCTAGTTCTAGTTAAGTGACTCATTTCAGAAGCTGGTGTTGGGAGTCCCATGGCCTTCAGCTCATTCCATGGATTGCTGTGCCCTTAACACAGCCCAAAACACACACCAAAAAGCCAGGAGTCATCAGGCATGCAGCAACTTTAGTAAGTAGTAATAATTCCTGTAGTTTGTATTTGGTCGTGGGGTCTGAACTTTAAACCTACCTGTCATCACTTGTGATGGCACAGCTGGGAAATGGAATGGAACATGTTGAGAGGAGTTCAGCGCTGCCCTGGTGCAGCTGTGCTCCACATATCCTGGCCTATCCTCCATTCATCCAAACCAAGCAGCCTGTTACCATCCATGTGCCTTCTTGCTCCTTTAGGGGAGGCTCTTCCTCCACATATATTTCCTACAAGCTGTGCTATTCCCTGTTGCTGTTCTGCTCCTCTGCTCCAAATGTGATCTTGCTTCCAGCTCCTCTCTGCTGTGGTGGCCCACTAAGCACAGTCTCACAGACACTGTATCCGAAATAGGAAAGGTGCATCTCTGGTGGAGGGCGTCCACTTGTGGCAGGAGGGATTTTGCATTGCTGCTTCCTGGAGGACACGGCAAACACGGTGTTGCTGGAATGCTGCATTGAGGTTTTTGATTTGGTTTTGGCTTGTTATCTGCTAGGATCTGGTTACTGAGTCGTCTCTGCCCGAATTAAGGTGCAAACGAGA